>JAWNNY010000155.1:0-61366 GCA_035046425.1 Drosophila anomalata
ACACTGTGCGACAAAAAAAAAAAACGAAATACACTTGGGAAACGAGATAGTGTAGGTTGTTAATCTGGTCGAAGAGAACTCAAAAATATTTTTTTTATATTTTTGGAACCCTCCAATTTTTTTTTATTTAAAAAAAACCGTTTTTCGGGACTTTTTTGCGCTTAAGGGGGCAGGATGGTTTGAGACTTCAAAAAAATTTTTTTTTCAGAAATTTTTTATATAATAGAACATTATCTTAGGAATATCCTGTGAAAGTTTCATGTCGATCGGACTTAAACTTGCTGAGATACCGATTTTCTAGTTTCTTTCTCTCCATATACTTTCCATTGCTTTTAAAACTTTAGACACGTTTTTCTCAAAACAGCATTTTCCAAGTCGGTGCGTAACATAACTCAAAAAGTAATGCTCGGATCTTAATAAAATTTTGTACACATCTTTAATACAATAAATACTTGCGGATGAACGAACGCTTTTTTTTTAAAAAAAATTTTTTTACTTTTTTTAGGGGCAAAAATGGGCGGATTTTTATGTAAAAATGACACTTTTGACTTTGAAACCGCGCCAAAAATCCAAAATTGCATATTTTTCAAAATGGTTTCGTTCATCCGCACAAGAAACAAATATTTTAAGTAAATCAATTCAATTTTTTGATTTTAGATAACACTGTAAGGCCAGACTTTACGCACCGCAAGAGACCAATTTTTTGAAGCGACTCCGGCCGACTGCCGTCACGGAATAAATAATAATTATTTCTTAATAAAAAATATTCTTAAATACTCTACAAATATAGCCATTTATCGTGTAAAAAAATTGGATCATTTCATTCACTCAGAAATGAGGAAAAAAATCGCAAAAATGTGCTTTTTTTCTACGAATGAATAAAAATGTATACACTAAGGTAGAAAAAGGGTATATTTCAGTCGGCACCACTTAAAATTTCCCCAATTTCTTATGAGTTGTTGTGGCAAGTGGATGGCGCCTGCATACTCTTCTGATGGATGATTTTTAGGGGTGTGAATAAACAAAAACAGCCGACTTTTTGTTTACCTTTTTAAAGCATTTGTTAACTTTATTTATCTGTATTTTATATCTTATAATATTGTAAAACATATAAACAATATATAAACAATATTATAAACATTTATTATTAAAATACGCTTACCGTATTTAATAATGTCAATACCATAGTTGGTCACCATTATCTGTAATCCTTTTTGCAATTGCCTATAACAAGATCAAATTTACAGCATACGCTGATAACTATACAATTATAAAAATACATAATAGAAGAGATTCCTCAATAAACTCTCTGGAGCCAGTCTTTCTATTCCGAAATCTAAATATCTACACATTGGTCGCAAGAAGAAATGCAACTTCAAAGTAACTAGCACTATCAGTTTAAAAAACGAAAAATCATTAAAAATACTAGGTTTAGCTATAACCAATAATTATAAATGGGACGCACACATAGATCAGTTAGTAATGCAAATTTCTAAAATACTAAAAATTATAAAATGTCTCTCTAGCACAAGTTTCAACTGCCATTAATTAATTATGTAATCAACTCAGTCATCATGTCAAAAATTGATTATGTGTTATTTCTATACGGAAAGGCACCCAAATCTAACTTAAGGGGGCAGGATGGTTTCAGGGGCTGAAAAAAAGCACATTTTTGCGATTTTTTTTCTCATTTCTGAGTGAATGAAATGATCCAATTTTTTTACACGATAAATGGCTATATTTGTAGAGTATTTAAGAATATTTTTTATTAAGAAATAATTATTATTTATTCCGTGACGGCAGTCGGCCGGAGTCGCTTCAAAAAATTGGTCTCTTGCGGTGCGTAAAGTCTGGCCTTACAGTGTTATCTAAAATCAAAAAATTGAATTGATTTACTTAAAATATTTGTTTCTTGTGCGGATGAACGAAACCATTTTGAAAAATATGCAATTTTGGATTTTTGGCGCGGTTTCAAAGTCAAAAGTGTCATTTTTACATAAAAATCCGCCCATTTTTGCCCCTAAAAAAAGTAAAAAAATTTTTTTTAAAAAAAAAGCGTTCGTTCATCCGCAAGTATTTATTGTATTAAAGATGTGTACAAAATTTTATTAAGATCCGAGCATTACTTTTTGAGTTATGTTACGCACCGACTTGGAAAATGCTGTTTTGAGAAAAACGTGTCTAAAGTTTTAAAAGCAATGGAAAGTATATGGAGAGAAAGAAACTAGAAAATCGGTATCTCAGCAAGTTTTAGTCCGATCGACATGAAACTTTCACAGGATATTCCTAAGATAATGTTCTATTATATAAAAAATTTCTGAAAAAAAATTTTTTTTGAAGTCTCAAACCATCCTGCCCCCTTAATAAGTTAAAAACCATATACCACTCAGCTATTAGAATAGCCCTTGGGGCATTTCGCTCCTCACCAATAAACAACCTGCTATACGAAGTTAACATAAGTACTATAGAACAGAGAACCAAGCATGCCATATTAAAAAACTTTAAAATGATTTCCACCTCCAAGAAAACCCCTCTAAAACAGATTATTAAAAAAATCTCAAAAACAAAACGAATCCCAAAATTGTCATCGACATTAAAGGTACGATTGACCAATGCAACGAAATGCAACTATACCCTATTCCTATAACAATTAGAAAAAAAACAACGCCATCGTGGTCCTATAACCTTACTAAAATAAACAAATCCTTACATACTTCAACAAAACCAAACACACCAACATTAGTGTATAAGCAAAAGTTCCAAGAAATGAAAGATACCCTCAAACAGCACACATTCTTATACACGGACGGTTCCAAGTCCGTCAGTGGAGTTACCTACAGCGCACTATGGTCCAGACGACCCCTTTTGTTGGCCAAAATTCAAATTTTAAAAGTTAAAATATCGAAGTCATTTTAATCGCATTTTATTCGGAGAAGACCGACTACACTAGTTTACACCAAAAATGAACCTCCATAAAAAAGTGTTTTTTATAGTAATTTGGGGTCGGAGAACACGAAAATGACATCCGTTTATTTTTCTTAAGAACCGTTTTTGAGATATTTTTGAAAATCGTGTTTTTGAGGTCCTTTTTCAGTTTTTTGGTAATATCTCATGAAAAAAACTGTTTACAAACAAAAAAAGGATATTGATTGACAGGTATTGAAGTAACGTTTACGTGGATATATAATATGTGCAGATTGAATCAAATCTCTGTAATGCACAAGCGAACAAAGTACAAAAATAGTGTCATTTTCGACCAATTTTGAAAATTTAAATTTTTCAATTGGTCGAAAATGACACTATTTTTGTACTTTGTTCGCTTGTGCATTACAGAGATTTGATTCAATCTGCACATATTATATATCCACTTAAACGTTACTTCAATACCTGTCAATCAATATCCTTTTTTTGTTTGTAAACAGTTTTTTTCATGAGATATTACCAAAAAACTGAAAAAGGACCTCAAAAACACGATTTTCAAAAATATCTCAAAAACGGTTCTTAAGAAAAATAAACGGATGTCATTTTCGTGTTCTCCGACCCCAAATTACTATAAAACAATCATCAATTTTAAGGTTCACTCGATTACATTTAAATTTGTAAACTAGTGCTATCAATGCTGCATACTAAAAATTTTTATAGATGGCGCCACATTCACGAAATCGGAACTTAAACTCAGCTGGTCATACTGAAAAAAGTTTGAAGTGTAAAAGTGAAAAAAAAGATCTTTTTCAACATCACATTGCGCAAAAAATACAACAATTTTACCAATCTTTAGACATGAATAAGATTCAGTGGGGTTTGTACTACGTGTTGTGTATAATGAAATGTTATATATTGTTGTGGTGTCTTCGTAGTTATATGTTAAAGTGAATCGTCTGAACTGTGAAAATTGTGTAGAAATCTCGTTTTTAAAAAGCTGTAGAAAGTGAGTCCAGCCTAGTCCAACCTTGAAACCTTTTGTACGTCGTAGAGTAATTAATTATCTTTCGATTGTATATAGTCAGAATTGCCACTTTTAACCACTTTCTTTGGAATTTGCGTTTTTAGCTCATAACCTAAAATTCGACAACTCAGAATTGTTTGAAATATGGAAGTCTGTGAAGACCCAAGAACAAAAGTACAAAGCAATTCTTGATTTTTTTAAATCTAAAACTAGTGGCGAAATATTTGAGAAAAAAATTCAAGCTTTTGAGGATGCCAGTAAGAAAATATGCTACCGTTTAACGGTAAAATGGAAGAATTGCAGATCGAATGCAAAGCTATTTCAAAGGAGACATTCCGATTGGCTCTGTTCACAAACTTGTATTCCGGTTGGAAGGAGAAAACATTCAATAGGACGCCCTGTACTAGACTACTTAGAAAAATCTCGAAGGGCTCAAAGAAAACAGGTAGCAGATCTTGTGGTGTCTGAAGGGGGAAACACAAGTTTATTAATTCAATCGGCTAGCATGGCCGCACGAAAACAGGGTAAACACGATCTTGCATTTGTGCTAAAGTTGTTATCCTTATGCCCAGAAAAGGCCCTACACATTCGCAAAGCTATTTCAGCTCCGATTTCAAAGCCGAAACTAATTTTGCCAAACGAAGCATTAGCTTTGCTCCTTGATAAAAATCTTAGCAAAGAGCAGTATTGCGCAATAAGAGAGCAAACTAAAAAGAACAATTTAGACATATACCCTACGTATAACAAAATTTTGGAGGAGAAGAAGCACAGTCGGCCGGAAAACATTTTAATTACAGAAACAAAAGCAGAGGTCCCTCTTCAAAATCTTTTAGAACACACTGCAAGTCGAATCATCTCTTTGCAAGAAGATGTTATTTTAAATATCATGGAAGAGCAAAAAGTTCGTTTTTTGTCTGCGAATTTAACATTAAGCTATGGATTCGATGGTAGTTCCGGACAGTCCAATTACAATCAGCTTTATAATGGAGGTCACAATTTTGATATGGACTCTAATATTTTCGCAACAACCGTCACACCATTAAGACTGATAGATGCTTCCGGAAATATTATATGGAATAACCGAGCACCACAATCAACTAGATTTTGTAGACCTTTAAAGTTGGCATTTTTAAAAGAGACCACAGAGGCTATACTAAACGAAAACTCGGAAGTGAAAGAGCAAATAAACCAATTGCGACCATGCAAATTGATTATGGAGGGCGGAAAATTTGTGTATTTATATTTTAATCTTCATCTAACTGTAATTGATGGTAAAGTTCTGAACGCACTAACTGCAACTAAATCCACTCACGCCTGTCCAATTTGCGGGGCAACTTCCTCGGATTTTTTAAACAATAAAAATTTTTCATGCGAGAAGTTTTTACCCATAAAGGATAACTTAAAGTATGGAATTAGCCCTTTGCATTGTTGGATTCGCATTTTCGAATTTATTTTGCACGCCGGGTATAAATGTAATATTAAAAAGTGGAGAATATCCAGCGATAACGATAGGAAGGAAGTGCAGGAAAGAAAAAAGCAAATTCAAGAGCTTTTTTGGAAACAACTTTCTTTAAAGGTTGATAGACCTAAGTGTGGAGGTTTTGGTAGCACTAATGATGGCAACACAGCACGCCGATCATTTAGTGAGCCAATCGTATTTGCAAAAATTACTGGTATTGACGAGACACTCATAAGAAACCTTCGAAATATTTTGATATGTCTATCATGTCAATTACCAATAAATATAATTAAATTTAAACAATATTGTCATAAAACTGCAGAAATTATAATTGACAAGTACCCTTGGTTACCAATGACACCTACTGTGCATAAAATATTAGTACATTCAAGCGATATTATGGAGAGATCTGTTCTTCCTGTAGGTTATTTTGGAGAGGAGGGAGCTGAAGCTCGAAATAAAATTTACAAATCAGATCGCTTGCATCATGCACGTAAATGCAGCCGTATCGATAATATTTGTGATGTTTTCCATCGAGCCATGGATACATCTGATCCAATCATTTCGTCAGTCAACCTGGATAGACGCATTCATAACCCAAAAAAAATGAAGCTCCCACCTGAAGTCTTGGAAATGCTCTTATGCGAAGGGGGCCCAAGTGAAGACTTCGAATATGAAGAGGAATTCGATGACAGTCTTAAATACGAACTAAATTTTGAACTAGAGAATGAAAATCAAGAGCTTTTACAACATTTGGGTCTGTTAATTAATCAAATTTCAAAAAAGCATAATACAAACTTAAACGTTATCTATTTCAGATCCCTGAAGCTGTTTCCTTTATGTGGAACCCTTAATTTCATTGATTTTTATTAAAACTGTATATTAATATTATGTTTTTGATCCAATACAACCATATTTTAAAACATTTAATAAAATAAAAAAAATATATATAAAAAGAGGCGGTGCCACACCCATTTTTTTTTAAATTTCTACTGCCTATGGATTATATTAACCCAATAAAAAAAACTAGATCGAAATATCTTGTTCCATTCGTGAGTTATTAATTTATGCCAACAAAAGGGGTCGTCTGGACCATAGTGCAGCGTAACCTCTACACATCACATCATAACACATCAAATTCTGCCACCTTACTCATCCATTTTCACTGCTGAAATAGCAGCCATTCTCCACGCATGTAAATATGCCGAAAAACAAGTAGGAAAATTCGCTATATGCACCGACTCTCTCTCAGCTCTTACAGCACTAGAAAACCCAAATAACTCTAACTACTATATATAAGAAATTAGAAAAATTATCTATAGATAAAAATATAAATTCGTCCAAATATGGGTCCCAGGCCACTCCGGCATTATGGGCAACGATCTTGCAGACCAAGCTTCTAAACAAGCACTCACACTGCCATTAATATCAGAAATTACCCAGCAGTACCAATCCCCCCGGAATCACCCTGGATCCCCCCGGATCACCCCGGAATCACCCTGGATCCCCCCGGATCACCCCGGAATCCAACCGGAAAGCTAGAACAAGCGGACCGGAATTTTGTACTGAAATTTTTGAAAATGTCCTCTCGGCCCGGAATTCGATTTCAGGCATCAATCAGGTCAGAATCCGCCCGGATTTCGAATCAGGATTCCGGCGTGAAAATTGTCTCGAAATCGCCTCTGATTCAGAGCGGAATCAGCCCCGAAAAGAAAGCATGAATCAGCCATGAAAAAGAAGCCTGAATCGGGCATGAAAAATATCGATGAATCACCCATGAAAAACATGGATATCAATATCAATGTTATATACCCTTTATCATATAATTTTTGTATTTATTCTTTGTTTTTATATTTATACCCTTGCAGAGGGTATTATAATTTTGGTCAAAAGTGTGCAACGCAGTGAAGGAGACATCTCCGACCCTATAAAGTATATATATTCTTGATCAGGATCACCTCCTGAGTCGATATGAGCATGTCCGTCTGTCCGTCTGTCCGTCTGTCCGTCGGTCCGTCTGTCCGTCTGTCCGTCTGTCTGTTTCTACGCAAACTAGTCTCTCAGTTTTAAAGCTATCGAGTTGAAACTTTGCACACACCCTTCTTTCCTTTGCAGGCAGTATATAAGTCGGAACGGCCGGGATCGGTCGACTATATCCTATAGCTGCCATATAACTGATTGATCGGAAATGCCATAACTTTGGTGTTTTTTAAGTTAGAGGGTTGGGAGTTTCTACACATGTTATATTTGACCAAAATATCTTATGTACAAAATTTCGTAAGGATCGGCCGACTATATCCTATAGCTGTCATAGAACGATCGAAATTGGCATAACTTTGGTGTTTTTTAAGTTAGAAAGATGGGATTTGGTACAGATTATATTTTGGGTAAAACAATCTGATCTGCCAATTTTCATAAGGATCGGCCGACTATAAACGATCCGCTATATATCTAATAAAATTAGATGGGTGGCGCCACCTAGCGGACTGCGACTGAACTGCAAGGGTATATCAACTTCGGCTCCGCCCGAAGTTAGCTTTCCTTTCTTGTTTTTTTTTACTATATGTATTTTTAATGCATGATAACGCTAGCCCAAGTGCTTTTTCAGGCGGTTGTGTATCTTCCAGCAACTCGATGGCCTCTATAAAAACAAATAAATTTAATAATTTATTTTTAATACATACTGATTAGTGTGTTAAAAATATTTGGAAACGCCCCTAATGATTTTTTTCCATTCACTCCGTCAATATTAAAGTCCACCAAAATCTTTTCGAAAAAAATTAGTTTTAAGCTTTGGGACAATTTGTTCCTGCCCAATAATGACTTTATTGCTTGAATCTATAAGATTTGAAAACAGAATAAATAAAAAACAGGAAAGTAAAGCTAACTTCGGATGGAGCCGAATTTGATTTTCCTTGCAGATAGGTAGCAGCTTATTTAATTATATATATATCGGATCGTATATACTTGGCCGATCTTTATTTATTCTTTATAGGGTCGGAGATGTCTCCATCACTGCGTTGCACACTTTTGACCAAAATTATAATACCCTCTGCATGGGTATAAAAACAAAAATGATGAGTTTCCATTAAAAGGAAAATTTCTTTCTTACATAGGCATCTTCCTTAATCGCCCGTTCCAAATTAAAGAGTTCCAGGTCCCCTGGAACTGGAAAAGTTGGCCTATGTTTAAGTTTCCTTTTTGAGGAAAACCCCAAGGAGAGCTGTCAATTTCCCCACTTGCTCTGTATTGGCCTTTAATTGTTCGGTAAGCTTTTTATTGCTCTCCTCCAACGAGCAGCGCAAAAGGCTCACCTCTGCCTTGAGGTTTGCTACTTCATCGCCCTTATCCTCTTTTGGTGCCGCTACTTTCTCTCCCAATAATTCTATTGCGTGGGGTAAAATAAATTTAAAAAAAAGAAAGGAAAGCTAACTTCGGGCGGATCCGAAGTTTATATACCCTTGCAGTTATTAACTGTATATATATCAGATCGTATATAGTTGGCCGATCTTTACTGCGATCTTTCACTGCGTTGCACATTTTTGACCAAAATTATAATACCCTCTTCAAGGGTATAAATAAACATAAATATTCTTAAGTATTATTATTTTATATTTGTTTACCGTCCATGTTGAAAACAACTTTTCTCAATTTTTTTGGGGGTTGGTCCGACATTCTAAAAAAAAAGGTTTTTTTTAATGTTTTGTAATTAAATTGATCTGTATTGATATTTTGTTGCCTGTGGTCTTTCATGTGTTGGTGTCGATTGTGTGAGGTGATTTGATTCCTGATTCCTATTCCTTATTCCTTACGCAAATGTTTTTTTTTTTGGCCTTCGAACCATGGTAGGTGAATCTTCCTAGATACCCAAAGCGCCGTCGCTAAGGGCATGCCCGATTCGTATTAGAAAATACGCCTACGGACTAAACACCTCCGTATTCAAAAAAAAATATATATAAAAAAAACCGAATGCTAAATAAAACCTATGAATAATGCAAATATGGTGCTAGAACCAATTCGCCCTTATATGGCATCGCTACAGCTTTTTTCTTAAAACTTTGAAACATTAAATCTTTCCTCTTTTGATGCCATATCAAAACTTCCTAAGCAAATACCTAAAGCTAAAGAAGATACAGGGCTATCATAAAAGCTCCTAATATTTATCATCCTTCTACCTAAAATGAAAATTCCTTCTGTATCTGCTTCAAATCCATCTACCTCAATCGGGATGTTATCTAAAACAAAACAAAAACAATCTGGTCTTTTATTCCTTAGTGTGCATCCCTTAAATTTCAATAAATGACCTATAAGCTTTATATCCTCATATCCTCATAAATTATATCCTCAAAAATTAGCAACAAACAGATCCAGCATCCGTTGAGCCGTTTCCAAGTTGGAATCTCGCTGGACGTGAGATGAAAGCATTCTGTATGAACAGTGCAACAAAAGGAATAAATAATACTGGTCATCATTAACTGTATCTTTAAGAGATACAATTTCAGTGTACTAAAGAAATTTCCGAAATTCTGTGGCTTTCCAATGTGGCAATTCATTCAATGTTCTCGGCTTGCGTGCAAACTCTCCTGGAACATGACTGTGCATTGATTCTTGAACTTTTGATATTATTTTTTATTCAATTTTGAAACTATATATTCTTTTTCTAATTTATTATTATTAATTCTATTCAAAAATTTTCGCATGACACCTAATTCAATAAGGTGCATGCAATCCAAAGGGACTTGTGTTACCATCAAGACCCCCAGTTTTTCAAAAACGGACTGAAAAGCTAAATATTCTACTTTATGATGGTGACCAAATCGACCACCTGTGCATAAGTAAGAGATGGAGGCGTTCGCTGAGAGATGTACGCAATAGGAGAGGCGCGTCAATAGACAGTGACCACGAGCTTGTAGTTGGAGAGATCTCAATCAAACTCCAACGAAAGCACACTGCCACCAGGGCCACAAGAAGACCGACCCCCCTGAATATACATCGACTCAGAGATACTACCCTATCCTCCAGAATGGCAACAGCACGACGCGAACAGTTGACACCACAGCGGAACTGCCCTTGGGAACAAACTTGCAGACTACTGAGAAGTACCGCAGAGGAGATGCTTGGCACAAGACAACGCAGCTGCTCTGAATGGATCTCGGCGGACACATGGGAACTCATCAGCAGACGGAATAGACTCAAGTCGATAGCGGATCACGACGGCAGAGCCAGAGAAGAACACAGGAAACTCTGCAAATTGGTGAAAAAATCAGCTAGACGCGACAAGAGAGCCGTACTGGACAGCATTGCAGAAAACGCAGAAAGAGCAGCAAATACAAACAACATGCGCTCACTGTACCAGTTGATAGGCAAACTATCTGGAAGCTACCAGAGGCAAACCCAACCCATTCGAGACTCAGACGGTAGGCTCCTAGTAGACGACGATGCTCAACTTGAGAGATGGAGGCAACACTTCATGGAGATCAGCTGTACAGAGCAACCAGGCAACACACAGCCCGACTTCAGAAGTATCGTACCCAACAGCAGAGTTAGGATACCCCCAACCCCTCCCTCAATCAGAGAAATACGAGATGCAATCAGGAAGTTAAAGAGCAACGAAGCGGCTGGAGAGGACGGCATATCTGCCGAACTCCTCCAGATTGACCCGCAACTAATGGCCGAAACATTGCACCCGCATTTCAAAGATATATGGGAAAGTGAGCGAGTTCCTGACGCTTGGAAGAGAGGAGTAATCGTTAAGCTACCAAAAAAGGGAGACCTCAGTGACTGTAACAACTGGCAAGGGATCACCCTGTTGAACACCAGCTATAAAATATTAGCGACCCTGCTGAACGAACGACTTATGGAGAAACTAGAGCCAACAATTCGAGATGAACAAGGAGGTTTTAGACCACTTAGGAGCTGCGTAGACCAGGCAAACACGCTACGCACAATAACCGAACAAGCCGTGGAATGGCGTTCGCCACTATACCTTCTATTCATCGACTTCCAAAAAGCGTTTGACTCAATAGACAGGGCGGCGATATGGCGTGCACTTGCAAGGAAAGGAGTGCCAATCAACATCGTAAACATAGTAAGAGCTATGTATGATGATGCGGACCTGGCAGTACTGCACAACGGAAAAATCAGTGCACCTTTTCAGACGAACACTGGCGTCAAGCAAGGCTGCCCTCTATCACCCCTACTGTTCAACCTGGTGATTGATGAGATCATGAGAGAAGTAAGCATGCATCGACGCGGGATAACTTGGAGCTTCACACAACACCTTGAAGACCTAGACTACGCCGACGATATATGCCTCCTATCACACAGACTCATCGATATACAAGCCAAGGCGTCCGACCTCGAGAAGAGAGCCAACGCAGTAGGCCTCTCCATCAACGCATCAAAGACCAAGGCGATGCGGTTTAATAACTCCAACCAAGGTAGCATCACCATCAGCGGTAAAACAGTCGATTTCGTCGACCACTTTACCTACCTTGGCACCATAATATCATCCAGTGGTGGAGTGGAAAAAGATGTAGAGAGCAGACTGTGCAAGGCAAGATCTGCATTCGGAAGATTGCACCGCATTTGGAGAAATCAGCAAATAAGTAGAAGAACAAAGCTGCGGATCTTCAATGCGTGTGTAAAATCCATTCTTCTGTACGGAGCTGAGACGTGGCTAACCTCCCAAAGGATGATGACAAAGCTGCAGTCATTCATTAACAAGTGCCTCAGGATCATATGTGGGATATTCTGGCCCAACAGAATTTCCAACAGTGACCTGTGGCGCAACACGGGGGAGGCTCCCATCCATCACCAAATCAAGAAGAAAAAATGGAAATGGATAGGTCACGCACTCAGGAAGAAAACAGACAGCATAGTCAGGAAGGCACTGGATTGGAACCCACAGGGAAGCAGAAGAGTGGGCCGCCCCAAGCTTACCTGGCGCCGTACTATAATGCAAGAATTATCCCGCAGCAACATCACGTGGGATTACGCTAAGCAAACTGCACCAAACAGAGTCAGGTTCAAAGTCCTTGTAAATGCCCTAAGCTCCCAAGCGGAGTAATAGGAGAAAAAAAAAAATGATGGTGACGGTATGTCCTGTCACGAAAATTTTCATCTGTAATCAATTCACCACGTTCAGTGCTGAATGTCAATACAGAATCTATTTTTTTTCCTACCTGGGTGCATTTGCTACAGCCGTGACTGGACGTATGTCCAGGAGTACCAGTAAGAAATGCCCTAGCAGGTGCATCACAAACGATTGCTCTAATATTTATAAAAATTTGTTTATTTGAAATGGTTAATTAAACCATTTTTAATAATCTCGGACAACTCAGACACAAATTTAGACAAAAATTCTTCGCAATTAAGGGGCTTATTATGACCATTAAAAACTCCAATTGGCAATACGGGACGGGTGGAAATATTATTAATTCTAATTAAAATAGGCCATAATTGCGCCCTAGAACTTTTAAAAAAAGGAAGTCCATCAATATTTTAATCAATGCTCAGACAATCAGGTAATCGGGGATAAACTGATAATTTACTTAATTGTTTGGATAATCCGATATGCAAGTAGGAGCCGCCCGCTACTTTACTAATATCGGGTTTTTCCGAACAATTAAATTTATAAAAGGTCTTAACATTCATCTTATGAGAATTCAAAATCTCAATAAGATCTATAGCACATGATCTTGTTGGCTTATGCTTTAAATACCAATCTTTTAATTGATTATTTAAATCACAACCACCATCATCGTGTCCACCTAAGCTACCAATGTCTACTACATTATCTCCTATTTCTTGTTGACCTATTAGTGGCTCCAAAGTAACCCTATTGCCTCTTGCACTTGGCCCTGGTTCTAAATTTACGCCCTCATTTCCTATAATACTACGACTTACTAACCTATGGCGACTCAAAAGAGCCTCCCTCTCTTTTCCTAACAGACGACGCATTTGTCTGGAGCCAACTTTTTTATTACTATAACGCATATTTTCTTTAAAAAAAAGTTTACTAAAATCCCTAAAAATTTGCGTATTTTATTTTTTTTATTTATTTTTGTGTATTTTATTTTTTTTATTATTTTTTTATATATTTTTATTAATATTATATATATTTATAAATTAAGAAAAAAGAACAATATTAGAATTAGAATTAATATGAATAAGTAAAATTTTTTGTATACGGTAATATTGCTGGTGGTAATGAATATTTCGTGTAATTATTTATAAAATTAAAAAAAAAAATGTAATTTAATCATGTTCATTTTTTTTTTCAGTGTAGAGTTTTTTTCGGTACTTGCATCTCTTTTAAATTTTTTTTGTCGATGCGCGCAATTTTCTCATTACCTCCACCACACCGCTCATATTTTAATTTTCAACAAGAAAGGAAAGCTAACTTCGGGCGGAGCCGAAGTTGATATACCCTTGCAGTTCAGTCGCAGTCCGCTAGGTGGCGCCACGTATCTTATATTATTAGATATATAGCGAATCGTATATAGGCGGCCGATCCTTATGAAATTTGGCAAATCAGATTATTTTATCCAAAATAGAATCTGTACCAAGTCCCATCTTTCTAACTTAAAAAACACTAAAGTTATGCCAATTCCGATCGTTGTATGACTGCTATAGGATATAGTCGGCCGATCCTTATGAAATTTTGTACATAAGATATGTTGATCAAATATAACATGTGTGGAAAGTCCCAACCCTCTATCTTAAAAAACAACGAAGTTATGGCATTTCCGATCAATCAGTTATATGGCAGCTATAGGATATAGTCGACCGATCCCGACCGTTCCGACTTATGTACTGCCTGCAACAGAAAGAAGGGTGTGTGCAAAGTTTCAACTCGATAGCTTTAAAACTGAGAGACTAGTTTGCGTAGAAACAGACAGACAGACAGACAGACGGACAGACGGACAGACGGACAGACGGACAGACGGACATGCTCATATCGACTCAGGAGGTGATCCTGATCAAGAATATATATACTTTATAGGGTCGGAGATACCTCCTTCACTGCGTTGCACACTTTTGACCAAAATTATAATACCCTCTGCAAGGGTATAATAACTTATATGTTATATTACACAGTGTTACAAAAATGACAAAAGTGAATGAACTTTTGAAGTGACATAGTAGGAATTGTTCATTGGGTCGACTATATCACAAAACCATTTTTGAAATATTTCTAACACCCTCAAAATCTTGATTTATGGTTAAAAAACCGTTTTTCGGGACTTGTTTGCGCTTAAAAATTCCTGAACGCGTTTTTTTCAACCGATTTCAAAATTTTTGGTGTTTTTTAATAGTGAAATGTTGTAGCTTTTGAAAAAAAAATATATCTTCGATTTTGTTAAACAAAAAGAACAAAATTTTTTCACCTGAAACTGAAGTTTTCGACTTTTACTCGTGTTTTGATGCCAGTTTTTCGGTACAACTTACAAAAATTCTGTAATTTTTGCCACATGTCAATGTAGTCTCATTAATTCTGAATAAAACGAGACAAATTTCATCAAAAAATTATGAAAATTGGTGAAGTTATAACGCTTTTCCCAAAAAAAGTCAACTCAACCTAGCGGAGGAGCGCTTCGGAGGAACAATGTGTATAAAAATAAGAGTATATTGCTTTCTTCTGACAAAAATTCTGTCATTTATGCCACATATTAATATTGTCTCATTAATACTGAATAAAACGAGACAAATTTCATCAAAAAATAATGAAAATTGGTGAAGTTATAACGCTTTTCCCAAAAAAAGTCAATAAAACCATGGGAGCACTATAAGAAGAAGAGCATATTCCTTTCTTATACACACTGTTACTCCGGAGCGCACGCAAGGTTGAATTGACTTTTTTTGGGAAAAGCGTTATAACTTCACCAATTTTCATAATTTTTTGATGAAATTTGTCTCGTTTTATTCAGAATGAATGAGGCAACATTGATATGTATCAAAAATGGCCGAATTTTTGTAAGTTGTACCGAAAAACTGGCATCAAAATCCGAAAAACACGAATAAAAGTCGAAAACTTCAGTTTCAGGTGTAAAAGTTTTGTCCTTTTTGTTCAACAAAATCGAAGATATATTTTTTTTTCAAAAGCTACAACATTTAACTATTGAAAAACACCGAAAATTTTGAAATCGGTTGAAAAAAACTCGTTCAGGAATTTTTAAGCGCAAAAAAGTCCCGAAAAACGGTTTTTTTTAAATAAATAAAAATTGGAGGGTTCCAAAAATATAAAAAAAATATTTTTGAGGTCTCTTCGACCAGATTAACAACCTACACTATCTCGTTTCACAAGTGTAATTCGTTTTTTTTTTTTTGTCGCACAGTGTTATTATTGTTATAACAGTCGTAATGTTATCAAAATTGAACACTTATAACGTAATGTAACTTCTACAATGGTAATTAAGAAAAATATATATAATTTTAATGAGATGGATGTGCTTGATGTATGGTTAGCAAATTATCAATATTTGGCTTGAGTTTTGTAAGAAATAACCGCAAATCTCCCCGTTCTGTGATATTCAATCTGCTCCTTTTTATACCCTTGCAGAGGGTATTATAATTTTGGTCAAAAGTGTGCAACGCAGTGAAGGAGACATCTCCGACCCTATAAAGTATATATATTCTTGATCAGGATCACCTCCTGAGTCGATATGAGCATGTCCGTCTGTCCGTCTGTCTGTCTGTCTGTCGGTTTCTACGCAAACTAGTCTCTCAGTTTTGGAGCTATCGAGTTGAAACTTTGCACACACCCTTCTTTCCTTTGCAGGCAGTATATAAGTCGGAACGGCCGGGATCGGTCGACTATATCCTATAGCTGCCATATAACTGATTGATCGGAAATGCCATAACTTTGGTGTTTTTTAAGTTAGAGGGTTGGGAGTTTCTACACATGTTATATTTGACCAAAATATCTTATGTACAAAATTTCGTAAGGATCGGCCGACTATATCCTATAGCTGTCATAGAACGATCGAAATTGGCATAACTTTGGTGTTTTTTAAGTTAGAAAGATGGGACTTGGTACAGATTATATTTTGGACAAAATAAACTGATTTGTCGAATTTCATAAGGATCGGCCAACTATATCCTATAGCTGCCATATAACTGATTGATCGGAAATGCTATAACTTCGTTGTTTTTCAAGATAGAAGCATGGGAGTTTCAATGGATTCCTCTTTTGGCAAAATAATTCGATTTTCCAAGTTTCATAAGGATCGGCCAACTATATACGATCCGCTATATATCTAATAATATAAGATGCGTGGCGCCACCTAGCGGACTGCGACTCAACTGCAAGGGTATATAAACTTCGGCTCCGCCCGAAGTTAGCTTTCCTTTCTTGTTTTGTTAATAAGTTTGTAACGGCACTAAAACTTTTTTCGACGAGATATGATAAAGGAAACGCTATGAGAAGCTTTTGCGTGATTGCCCACAATCCAGGATATTTTTTAAGTATTTCTGCCTGCAACCAAAATTTCTGATACCCTTTTTTAAATGTCACTTTCAACTCCTCATTAGTGCTGAGCTCGAGTAATATCACATTCTCCACTTCTGTTTCATCAAATGGATTTATGATCCATGGTGGTATTTCCATCGACAGAATGTCTTCAAATATAGTTTTAAAATCACCATACAGGGCAATCAAATGTTGAATGTATGTCTGAATATCTTCATCAAGGCATTCTACCTGCAATAAGTTTGAAAACTGTGAAAATTCGCGCCGACCAATATTTCCCTTCATAAACTTCAATTTACCAATAACGGCTGAAATTACACTCTTTGTTTTTATTAAATTAAGGCTGTCCCCTTGTAATTGTAAGTTGAGGTCATTAAATTTTTTAAACAAATCTGTCAAATAGGCGACGTCTGCTTTAAAATTGATTATGAATTCATTTGCACGTTTGAACAAGTATTGCGGACGGGACGGTTGCCGGCAGCGGCGCGTCGACGACAAGTCTCGACGCGTTGTACTGAATATGGAACCAATTTTTACAATTTTACAGGGTTTTACAAGTAACAATCGCTGAGCTTCTCAAAATATTATCTGCCTATATTGATAGGAGAAGTCAAGCCAATATCTTAGTTCTTCACTATCGAAACCAAATTAATTTTCATGCACCCCCGCTTACAAAGTGTAGACCCCCATTTTTTGTTACACCCAACGTAGACCCCCGTCGAGTCTCCCGTGGACCCCTAGGGGTCCACCTGGACCACTTTGGGAACCACTGCACTAAATAGATATTATTTATTAACTAAAAAATTAAACCCTTTAACTTACATATATATTTATTGAAATGATATAAAATACATATAAATATTCGCCCAACAGTGTGAAAGGGTATGCAAAAGTCAATACAAAAGTACATTTTCCCTCTGATACAAATTTGTTGTCCCTTTTTTTTACATGGCACACTTATTAGTATCGTTCTCTATAAAACTTGTCGAAACCAAAAACAAATATTAAGCTTCAAACATCGAACTTAAGCAGAGACCCGACAGAATTTGTTCCCCTCATTTTTCTTGAAGTTCGAAGGGCAAACCTTATTGAATTGTTTTTGTTTTTCGAACGAAATTTGGCATTCGGGTCGGAAAAGTTGGGGCCAGGAATTTCAGTACTGCTGGGTCCGAATAGGACACACGAAACTGACACTTAGCCACCTTTTTGATAAAACTCCTCCACCCATATGCCAATGTAACATTAACCTTACCCTATCACACATATTCCTAGAATGCCCTACCTACATTAAACACAGACGTAAACTCCTCCAAAAAACTTTAGAAGAAATAGTAGATCCCATAAATATAACCACAACTATCCAATTCCTAAAATCCACAAACCTTTACAACAGCATATAAGCTTTACTTTACTGCACATACATAACTATAATAAATTCACACATATATAATACATGTACATATATATATATGTACATATGTTTATATGTTTTATATGTTTATATATAAACTCCATAGCATACATGTAAATACCCATTTAAGTTAAAAAAAAAAACCACTATAGTATATATAGTATAGATAGTATATAAAAAACCACTAAGAGATGCTGTTCTTAGTGATGCAAGTGTTAGGCCCATTGTTAACTTGCGCGCCAAATCTATTTTTTTGTTTTCTTTCTTTTGATTTTTGGTTGCTACTTACTTTACATGTTGGTGCATAGAAAAAGCTGCATTTACGCTTGTATTTGTAAATTTAACCGCATAAAATGGAAAATCCTTCAGTTGGCATTTGATTCTGTCTTTGTGCAGTGTTTTTTAGAGATTTGATTAAATGCTGATTTTCTTTTACAAAATATTAAGAAATCGTGTTTTTTAAAAAACACTTGTGTCGCTGTGGTGCTTTTTTATAAAATTAATTTAATATTACTTCACGTAAAATTTCCGTGTGTCTGTGGCTGTTTCATCGTCAATCGCAAGTATTAAAATAGCTAAAAATTTAAGCCTTAAATAATTTATTTAAGTATTCGGTTTAAGTATTTTAAAATGAATCGTCAAAAAGTTAAGAAAAATGGACGCAGGTGTATAATTAATTCCTGCCAGGAAGTTACAGAAATTCATCAGGCTTTCCAATTAGGTTGTTTTCTTTTCCTTCCGATGATAGGACTCTTAAGAAATGGGTTGACTTATGCCAATTGGATGACACTTTTAATAGACAAACTGCGCGAATTTGTAACCGACATTTCGAATCTAAATACATTGGAAAAAGTAGGCTTGGAAGCAATGCCGTACCCACTTTAAATTTATTTGACAACTCTCTATTGCGTCCGAACATTGTTCCTTGTGAACAATTTGATTTCGATATCGACGATGAGGCGGAACAACCAATTGGCATTTATGTAAACCCAATTAGAACAGAACAGTTTTCAAATAGTTTAGATAGCCCTTCCAATTTAGAAACTCCTTGTGCATCGCTGTTATAAGATTCACCTTTTGCAGAAAATAAGAAGAGCTAGTTTTAATGAAAAATGCCAGCAGACGCAGGGGTAAGAGAAAAAGTAGGAAAGCACCCCAAATTTATTTAATATTATAAATAAATTGCCTCATGTTTCTGACGAGGTTAAAACATTATGTAAAATGCTGCCAGTGCAGAAAAAGTGATAACCCAAAATATAAATTTTTATTCATCGCGAAAATATGAATATATGCGGGATGTTATAAAGTTAAAACTTCCTGCCAAAAGTACGTTATCTCGATGTGCTTGTAACGATTAGTTGCAGTGCTGAGGTGGCAGCGTTGGAGATATCGGACGAGAGAAAGGGTTGCACGCGGTGTCCGGCCAGATCTCGTCGGCTAATGGGCGGGTTCTGAAATACCCCCTTCTCTCCCCATGATGCTGCCTCGGGAATCATAAATTATTTTGATTATCATTATCTCAGGAATATCCTGAGAATGTTTCATGTCGATCGGACTAAAGCTTGCTGAGATACCGATTTTCTAGTTACTTTCTCTCCATATACTTTGAATTGCTTTTAAAACTTTAGACGCGTTTAAATATCCTAATAATTCAATATGCATATATTCTTTTTTTCTACGTTTAACGGTAACTTATCACTAAGGATTTATGAACTTAATGTTTATTTAATTCGACAGGGTATATGGCCGTGCGCTTAATCTCATCATACAAAATTTTAACTCTTAAAATAGCTCCACTGCAAAGTCCGCGTACCGAAGTGGGCCATATTCGATTTTCATTCTCGTTTCTGTTCAATCTGTTCGATACGGTGTTTGACTATCTAACTGGTGAAGCCTCTTGGGTCGGAATTCGGAAAACGTGGAAAAGTACTGATCGGAGAATTCCGCATCACTTCAGCTGGCTTGGCATAGATTAAAGATTACTCACTTTTTATATCCGCGACGAGCCGTTGAAGCGCTTCCACTGCTCGAAGCTGGAAAAGAAAATATACATATAAGCTGGAAGCTGGAAAAGAAAATATAAATATACTCAGCCAGCAACAGTGCTCCAGCCCGAAGTCTCCGGACACTACTTCCTCTTTCCCTTTTTCGGCACCGTTAGGCCATCAGTCGGATGTCCCACAGATCCCTTGAACGACGGAGCGCTTCTTGAAAGCGCCGCCAGCACCCCGTCCCTGCTTCCTGTCCTACGACTGTCGACTACTCCACGGTTACTCCTCCGAACAACGGAATGCTCCTTGAATGCGCCGCAAGCGCTCCGTCCTTGCTTCCGCTCCTACAGGATGGCGCCTACTTCACGACGACTCCGCAGAGGTTAGGGCCGTACCCAATTCGAATTCACAGCAGAGCGCCCCTTAAAGCGTCGCGGAGCGTTCGCTGCTTGCCTCTACTTCAGCTCCAGTCGAGCTCACTCTGCTCCTAGCTCCAAACTAGTCGACGCCCCTTCTCCGCCCCTCCGTTCTTCTGACCGAACGCTACAGCTCTCTGCCTTCTCTTCGCGCGTCGCTCAAATCACGCCTCGCTGCGACTAGCGACTAGCTTATGCGCCAAGACCCTTGTCCTAATGAATCGAAAACTTCTACGTCAGGCTCACACGACCATGACCTAACCTCATGATTTACCTTGCTTCTGCGATCCGCGACCTGCCTCAACTTAACTCCGCGTACGCCGGCAAACGACCGCTTGTGGCCTTTTTATTATTGCTGGTCTTGCGTCAGCTCCTCAAACGCGTTGATCCCTCAGCGGGTAAATCTTCGCTACAGCCCTTCTTGAACTTCTCGATGCCTTTCCTTGCTCGGCCGATCTTTCTCATTCAGTGGTTAAAACACCAAAGAACGCTGCTACCACGCGATTTTCTAACCTACGCTTTAAGCTTGTTGCCAGATCGTCAGAACCCCCATAAAATGCTAAATAGGGTCCTACTATGCAATAGACTGCCACGTAGGCTGCTTCAACGCACTCCCCCTGGTTGCCACCCCGGTCGACCTATCGCCGACGTTACAGGCTCTTTTTAAAAATATGACGCCAGGATTTCATCCTGATTTTCTAGAAAACCTCCAGAAAATTGTTGGTGAAATGAGCGAGAAAGGTAAAGAAGCAGTTACCCTTTGCGATGAAATAAAAATCAAAAAGAGACTGCAATATAATACCGCTTTCGATAAAATTCAGGGACTTGAAAACGATGGCGAAAAAAGAACTCCTGTTTTGGGGCAGCAATTTTGCGTCTTTAGGCTTATTTGAAAATTGGAAGTGCGTTATAAGTTATACAGTTTCGGTTAACGCTATTAAACATGATGCCCTTCAGTGGCGGATCTAGGGGGGGTCGAAAGGGGCAGTCGCACCGAGCGCCAAGACTAAGGGGCGGCAAAATTGGTGTAAAAAATTTTAGCAAAAAAAAAAAAAAGCAAACAAAAATTTAAAAAAACGCGATGTTCCGTAAGAAATATTTGCAATATTCGGTGCCCCATACCTTATAAAATCATTGAGAAACATTTTATTGAAAAACAATTTAAATACGCCTGATGGAGAAGTATCTTGGAATATAATTAAGAAATTATAAAAAAATTGAGTGTAGAAACTCAACGTGGCTTTGTCCCAAAGTAACGGCGAAGCATACATATAAATCCAAACTCATTTGAAAAAATGAAAGTTAAATATGCTACACAAATATTAAGCCACACTGTTATGTTAACAATTTCATCAGTACTTGCACTATCTGAAAGTGTGTGCAGCTCCGAAATCTTCTACATATCAACCGCGAAATGGAATCAAGATCCCTTAGAAAACCTATTTTATTTAATAAGGGCTCGCGGAGCAACCAGTAATAATCCATTGATGTCTGAATTTAACATCATAATGTCAAAAATACTATCAATGAAAATATTAACAGCTAAATCAGTAGATGGTAATTGCGTCCCAGATGATGATACAATGTTAATAAATGTTATCCAGGACTGCAGCACTCATAAAATTAGCAATGATTTAAAAACCGACGAAAAAGAAAGTACCGATTTTGATATGTTCTAAGATGAAAAGACGGAAATCGAGCAAATTTTTGATATTGCAAATGGAAAGGAATTTGGTAGAAATACCTTGCGATATGTTGCAGGCTACATATTTTTTAAATTTTTGCAAAAAAAAGATTGCGGAGTGTGTGCTGATCTATTGAAGAACAAGAAAGGAAAGCTAACTTCGGGCGGAGCCGAAGTTGATATACCCTTGCAGTTCAGTCGCAGTCCGCTAGGTGGCGCCACGCATCTTATATTATTAGATATATAGCGGATCGTATATAGTCGGCCGATCCTTATGAAAATTGGCAGATCAGATTGTTTTTCCCAAAATAGAATCTGTACCAAATCCCATCTTTCTAACTTAAAAAACACCAAAGTTATGCCAATTTCGATCGTTCTATGACAGCTATAGGATATAGTCGGCCGATCCTTATGAAATTTTGTACATAAGATATTTTGGTCAAACATAACATGTGTGTAAAGTCCCAACCCTCTAACTTAAAAAACACCAAAGTTATGGCGTTTCCGATCAATCAGTTATATGGCAGCTATAGGATATAGTCGACCGATCCCGGCCGTTCCGACTTATGTACTGCCTGCAAAGGAAAGAAGGATGTGTGCAAAGTTTCAACTCGATAGCTTTAAAACTGAGAGACTAGTTTGCGTAGAAACAGACAGACAGACAGACAGACGGACAGACGGACAGACGGACAGACGGACAGACGGACAGACGGACATGCTCATATCGACTCAGGAGGTGATCCTGATCAAGAATATATATACTTTATAGGGTCGGAGATGTCTCCTTCACTGCGTTGCACACTTTTGACCAAAATTATAATACCCTCTGCAAGGGTATAAAAATATAGACGCACAATCCAGAACGGAAACCTTTATAATTAACAAAAATTACGACTGTGTAGACACAAGTTTAAAACTTAAAGATCCTTCGGATTTATTTTTTTTCCTTGATTGAAATACATTTTAATGTTTTCAAAAAAATTTTTTACAAAAGCCATATATAAACAGAATTACGAAAACAATTATTCAATCATGTACATATCCTTAAGTGAAAAATCCATCATATATTCAGATTGGTTTTCGGTTACCCATCTCTGTTATGAACACAGGATGAAAATGCATTTTAACTCCTACCACTTAATCGTATTCCAAAACGAATATAGAATGTAAGCTGTAATATTAAAAAATAAAACATATTTTCTTTCATAATTTTCCGTATAATGTATACGCCAATTTTCTTAGGTTAGCATAACTGAAAAGGTACAAAAATTAAGAATTTTAGCTGGCTTCAAAACGAAGTCGAACGCACACACATGAAACCGTGTATGTGAATGTGTAAGCACGCATACATATAAAGATCAGTTTAACCGCGGAGCAACCATCTTGATGATGCGCATCTCAGCGACCGAACAACCGAAAAAGTTCAGAGAGATGAGCGTAAGAATGAGAGTAAGATTCTCTCTTATATACCCTTGCAGTTGAGTCGCAGTCCGCTAGGTAGCGCCACGCATCTTAATTATTAGATATATAGCAGATCGTATATAGTCGGCCGATCCTTATGAAATTTGGCATATCGAATTATTTTGCCAAAAAAAGGAATCCATTGAAACTACCATGCTTCTAACTTGAAAAAAAACCAAGTTATGGAATTTCTGATCTATCAGTTATATGGTAGCTATAGGATATAGACGGCCGATCCTTATGAAATTTGGCAAATTAGATAAGTTTGCCCAAATTAGAATGCATAGAAAGTCCCATCCTTCTAACTTGAACAACGAAGTTATGGCATTTCCGATCAATCAGTTATATGGCAGCTATAGGATATAGTCGACCGATCCCGGCCGTTCCGACTTATAAAGGAAAGGTTCCGACTTATACTGCCTGCAAAGGAAAGAAGGGTGTGTGCAAAGTTTCAACTTGATAGCTTAAAAACTGAGAGACTAGTTTGCGTAGAAACAGACAGACGGACATGCTTATATCGACTCAGGAGGTGATCCTGATCAAGAATATATACTTTATAGGGTCGGAGATGTCTCCTTCACTGCGTTGCACACTTTTGGCCAAGATTATAATACCCTCTGCAAGGGTATAAAAAGGAGCAGATTGAATATCACAGAACGGGGAGATTTGCGGTTATTTCTTACAAAACTCAAGCCAAATATTGATAATTTGCTAACCATACATCAAGCACATCCATCTCATTAAAATTATATATATTTTTCTTAATTACCATTGTAGAAGTTACATTACGTTATAAGTGTTCAATTTTGATAACATTACGACTGTTATAACAATAATAACACTGTGCGACAAAAAAAAAAAAAACGAATTACACTTGTGAAACGAGATAGTGTAGGTTGTTAATCTGGTCGAAGAGACCTCAAAAATATTTTTTTTATATTTTTGGAACCCTCCAATTTTTATTTATTTAAAAAAAACCGTTTTTCGGGACTTTTTTGCGCTTAAAAATTCCTGAACGAGTTTTTTTCAACCGATTTCAAAATTTTCGGTGTTTTTCAATAGTTAAATGTTGTAGCTTTTGAAAAAAAAATATATCTTCGATTTTGTTGAACAAAAAGGACAAAACTTTTACACCTGAAACTGAAGTTTTCGACTTTTATTCGTGTTTTTCGGATTTTGATGCCAGTTTTTCGGTACAACTTACAAAAATTCGGCCATTTTTGATACATATCAATGTTGCCTCATTCATTCTGAATAAAACGAGACAAATTTCATCAAAAAATTATGAAAATTGGTGAAGTTATAACGCTTTTCCCAAAAAAAGTCAATTCAACCTTGCGTGCGCTCCGGAGTAACAGTGTGTATAAGAAAGGAATATGCTCTTCTTCTTATAGTGCTCCCATGGTTTTATTGACTTTTTTTGGGAAAAGCGTTATAACTTCACCAATTTTCATTATTTTTTGATGAAATTTGTCTCGTTTTATTCAGTATTAATGAGACAATATTAATATGTGGCATAAATGACAGAATTTTTGTCAGAAGAAAGCAATATACTCTTATTTTTATACACATTGTTCCTCCGAAGCGCCCGCTAGGTTGACTTGACTTTTTTTGGGAAAAGCGTTATAACTTCACCAATTTTCATAATTTTTTGATGAAATTTGTCTCGTTTTATTCAGAATTAATGAGACTACATTGACATGTGGCAAAAATTACAGAATTTTTGTAAGTTGTACCGAAAAACTGGCATCAAAACACGAGTAAAAGTCGAAAACTTCAGTTTCAGGTGAAAAAATTTTGTTCTTTTTGTTTAACAAAATCGAAGATATATTTTTTTTTCAAAAGCTACAACATTTCACTATTAAAAAACACCAAAAATTTTGAAATCGGTTGAAAAAAACGCGTTCAGGAATTTTTAAGCGCAAACAAGTCCCGAAAAACGGTTTTTTAACCATAAATCAAGATTTTGAGGGTGTTAGAAATATTTCAAAAATGGTTTTGTGATATAGTCGACCCAATGAACAATTCCTACTATGTCACTTCAAAAGTTCATTCACTTTTGTCATTTTTGTAACACTGTGTAATATAACATATAAGTTATTGAAAATTAAAATATGAGCGGTGTGGTGGAGGTAATAAGAAAATTGCGCGCATCGACAAAAAAAATTTAAAAGAGATGCAAGTACCGAAAAAAACTCTACACTGAAAAAAAAAAATGAACATGATTAAATTACATTTTTTTTTTTAATTTTATAAATAATTACACGAAATATTCATTACCACCAGCAATATTACCGTATACAAAAAATTTTACTTATTCATATTAATTCTAATTCTAATATTGTTCTTTTTTCTTAATTTATAAATATATATAATATTAATAAAAATATATAAAAAAATAATAAAAAAAATAAAATACACAAAAATAAATAAAAAAAATAAAATACGCAAATTTTTAGGGATTTTAGTAAACTTTTTTTTAAAGAAAATATGCGTTATAGTAATAAAAAAGTTGGCTCCAGACAAATGCGTCGTCTGTTAGGAAAAGAGAGGGAGGCTCTTTTGAGTCGCCATAGGTTAGTAAGTCGTAGTATTATAGGAAATGAGGGCGTAGATTTAGAACCAGGGCCAAGTGCAAGAGGCAATAGGGTTACTTTGGAGCCACTAATAGGTCAACAAGAAATAGGAGATAATGTAGTAGACATTGGTAGCTTAGGTGGACACGATGATGGTGGTTGTGATTTAAATAATCAATTAAAAGATTGGTATTTAAAGCATAAGCCAACAAGATCATGTGCTATAGATCTTATTGAGATTTTGAATTCTCATAAGATGAATGTTAAGACCTTTTATAAATTTAATTGTTCGGAAAAACCCGATATTAGTAAAGTAGCGGGCGGCTCCTACTTGCATATCGGATTATCCAAACAATTAAGTAAATTATCAGTTTATCCCCGATTACCTGATTGTCTGAGCATTGATTAAAATATTGATGGACTTCCTTTTTTTAAAAGTTCTAGGGCGCAATTATGGCCTATTTTAATTAGAATTAATAATATTTCCACCCGTCCCGTATTGCCAATTGGAGTTTTTAATGGTCATAATAAGCCCCTTAATTGCGAAGAATTTTTGTCTAAATTTGTGTCTGAGTTGTCCGAGATTATTAAAAATGGTTTAATTAACCATTTCAAATAAACAAATTTTTATAAATATTAGAGCAATCGTTTGTGATGCACCTGCTAGGGCATTTCTTACTGGTACTCCTGGACATACGTCCAGTCACGGCTGTAGCAAATGCACCCAGGTAGGAAAAAAAATAGATTCTGTATTGACATTCAGCACTGAACGTGGTGAATTGATTACAGATGAAAATTTTCGTGACAGGACATACCGTCACCATCATTTTTTTTTTTCTCCTATTACTCCGCTTGGGAGCTTAGGGCATTTACAAGGACTTTGAACCTGACTCTGTTTGGTGCAGTTTGCTTAGCGTAATCCCACGTGATGTTGCTGCGGGATAATTCTTGCATTATAGTACGGCGCCAGGTAAGCTTGGGGCGGCCCACTCTTCTGCTTCCCTGTGGGTTCCAATCCAGTGCCTTCCTGACTATGCTGTCTGTTTTCTTCCTGAGTGCGTGACCTATCCATTTCCATTTTTTCTTCTTGATTTGGTGATGGATGGGAGCCTCCCCCGTGTTGCGCCACAGGTCACTGTTGGAAATTCTGTTGGGCCAGAATATCCCACATATGATCCTGAGGCACTTGTTAATGAATGACTGCAGCTTTGTCATCATCCTTTGGGAGGTTAGCCACGTCTCAGCTCCGTACAGAAGAATGGATTTTACACACGCATTGAAGATCCGCAGCTTTGTTCTTCTACTTATTTGCTGATTTCTCCAAATGCGGTGCAATCTTCCGAATGCAGATCTTGCCTTGCACAGTCTGCTCTCTACATCTTTTTCCACTCCACCACTGGATGATATTATGGTGCCAAGGTAGGTAAAGTGGTCGACGAAATCGACTGTTTTACCGCTGATGGTGATGCTACCTTGGTTGGAGTTATTAAACCGCATCGCCTTGGTCTTTGATGCGTTGATGGAGAGGCCTACTGCGTTGGCTCTCTTCTCGAGGTCGGACGCCTTGGCTTGTATATCGATGAGTCTGTGTGATAGGAGGCATATATCGTCGGCGTAGTCTAGGTCTTCAAGGTGTTGTGTGAAGCTCCAAGTTATCCCGCGTCGATGCATGCTTACTTCTCTCATGATCTCATCAATCACCAGGTTGAACAGTAGGGGTGATAGAGGGCAGCCTTGCTTGACGCCAGTGTTCGTCTGAAAAGGTGCACTGATTTTTCCGTTGTGCAGTACTGCCAGGTCCGCATCATCATACATAGCTCTTACTATGTTTACGATGTTGATTGGCACTCCTTTCCTTGCAAGTGCACGCCATATCGCCGCCCTGTCTATTGAGTCAAACGCTTTTTGGAAGTCGATGAATAGAAGGTATAGTGGCGAACGCCATTCCACGGCTTGTTCGGTTATTGTGCGTAGCGTGTTTGCCTGGTCTACGCAGCTCCTAAGTGGTCTAAAACCTCCTTGTTCATCTCGAATTGTTGGCTCTAGTTTCTCCATAAGTCGTTCGTTCAGCAGGGTCGCTAATATTTTATAGCTGGTGTTCAACAGGGTGATCCCTCGCCAGTTGTTACAGTCACTGAGGTCTCCCTTTTTTGGTAGCTTAACGATTACTCCTCTCTTCCAAGCGTCAGGAACTCGCTCACTTTCCCATATATCTTTGAAATGCGGGTGCAATGTTTCGGCCATTAGTTGCGGGTCAATCTGGAGGAGTTCGGCAGATATGCCGTCCTCTCCAGCCGCTTCGTTGCTCTTTAACTTCCTGATTGCATCTCGTATTTCTCTGATTGAGGGAGGGGTTGGGGGTATCCTAACTCTGCTGTTGGGTACGATACTTCTGAAGTCGGGCTGTGTGTTGCCTGGTTGCTCTGTACAGCTGATCTCCATGAAGTGTTGCCTCCATCTCTCAAGTTGAGCATCGTCGTCTACTAGGAGCCTACCGTCTGAGTCTCGAATGGGTTGGGTTTGCCTCTGGTAGCTTCCAGATAGTTTGCCTATCAACTGGTACAGTGAGCGCATGTTGTTTGTATTTGCTGCTCTTTCTGCGTTTTCTGCAATGCTGTCCAGTACGGCTCTCTTGTCGCGTCTAGCTGATTTTTTCACCAATTTGCAGAGTTTCCTGTGTTCTTCTCTGGCTCTGCCGTCGTGATCCGCTATCGACTTGAGTCTATTCCGTCTGCTGATGAGTTCCCATGTGTCCGCCGAGATCCATTCAGAGCAGCTGCGTTGTCTTGTGCCAAGCATCTCCTCTGCGGTACTTCTCAGTAGTCTGCAAGTTTGTTCCCAAGGGCAGTTCCGCTGTGGTGTCAACTGTTCGCGTCGTGCTGTTGCCATTCTGGAGGATAGGGTAGTATCTCTGAGTCGATGTATATTCAGGGGGGTCGGTCTTCTTGTGGCCCTGGTGGCAGTGTGCTTTCGTTGGAGTTTGATTGAGATCTCTCCAACTACAAGCTCGTGGTCACTGTCTATTGACGCGCCTCTCCTATTGCGTACATCTCTCAGCGAACGCCTCCATCTCTTACTTATGCACAGGTGGTCGATTTGGTCACCATCATAAAGTAGAATATTTAGCTTTTCAGTCCGTTTTTGAAAAACTGGGGGTCTTGATGGTAACACAAGTCCCTTTGGATTGCATGCACCTTATTGAATTAGGTGTCATGCGAAAATTTTTGAATAGAATTAATAATAATAAATTAGAAAAAGAATATATAGTTTCAAAATTGAATAAAAAATAATATCAAAAGTTCAAGAATCAATGCACAGTCATGTTCCAGGAGAGTTTGCACGCAAGCCGAGAACATTGAATGAATTGCCACATTGGAAAGCCACAGAATTTCGGAAATTTCTTTAGTACACTGAAATTGTATCTCTTAAAGATACAGTTAATGATGACCAGTATTATTTATTCCTTTTGTTGCACTGTTCATACAGAATGCTTTCATCTCACGTCCAGCGAGATTCCAACTTGGAAACGGCTCAACGGATGCTGGATCTGTTTGTTGCTAATTTTTGAGGATATAATTTATGAGGATATGAGGATATAAAGCTTATAGGTCATTTATTGAAATTTAAGGGATGCACACTAAGGAATAAAAGACCAGATTGTTTTTGTTTTGTTTTAGATAACATCCCGATTGAGGTAGATGGATTTGAAGCAGATACAGAAGGAATTTTCATTTTAGGTAGAAGGATGATAAATATTAGGAGCTTTTATGATAGCCCTGTATCTTCTTTAGCTTTAGGTATTTGCTTAGGAAGTTTTGATATGGCATCAAAAGAGGAAAGATTTAATGTTTCAAAGTTTTAAGAAAAAAGCTGTAGCGATGCCATATAAGGGCGAATTGGTTCTAGCACCATATTTGCATTATTCATAGGTTTTATTTAGCATTCGGTTTTTTTTATATATATTTTTTTTTGAATACGGAGGTGTTTAGTCCGTAGGCGTATTTTCTAATACGAATCGGGCATGCCCTTAGCGACGGCGCTTTGGGTATCTAGGAAGATTCACCTACCATGGTTCGAAGGCCAAAAAAAAAAACATTTGCGTAAGGAATAAGGAATAGGAATCAGGAATCAAATCACCTCACACAATCGACACCAACACATGAAAGACCACAGGCAACAAAATATCAATACAGATCAATTTAATTACAAAACATTAAAAAAAACCTTTTTTTTTAGAATGTCGGACCAACCCCCAAAAAAATTGAGAAAAGTTGTTTTCAACATGGACGGTAAACAAATATAAAATAATAATACTTAAGAATATTTATGTTTATTTATACCCTTGAAGAGGGTATTATAATTTTGGTCAAAAATGTGCAACGCAGTGAAAGATCGCAGTAAAGATCGGCCAACTATATACGATCTGATATATATACAGTTAATAACTGCAAGGGTATATAAACTTCGGATCCGCCCGAAGTTAGCTTTCCTTTCTTTTTTTTAAATTTATTTTACCCCACGCAATAGAATTATTGGGAGAGAAAGTAGCGGCACCAAAAGAGGATAAGGGCGATGAAGTAGCAAACCTCAAGGCAGAGGTGAGCCTTTTGCGCTGCTCGTTGGAGGAGAGCAATAAAAAGCTTACCGAACAATTAAAGGCCAATACAGAGCAAGTGGGGAAATTGACAGCTCTCCTTGGGGTTTTCCTCAAAAAGGAAACTTAAACATAGGCCAACTTTTCCAGTTCCAGGGGACCTGGAACTCTTTAATTTGGAACGGGCGATTAAGGAAGATGCCTATGTAAGAAAGAAATTTTCCTTTTAATGGAAACTCATCATTTTTGTTTTTATACCCATGCAGAGGGTATTATAATTTTGGTCAAAAGTGTGCAACGCAGTGATGGAGACATCACATTATATCATGTACATTTTGCACTTCTTACAAAACAATTACTTCGTCCGAGTTGCACAAATTTTCTGCTTTAAATGAATACAGCAGCTTGCGCAAGCTCTAGTATGTATTCCAAAGGCAACCAACTTTATTTTTGGACTTTCTAGAACTAGAAAAAACGCAAAGCAGAGACAAAAAGAATGCCAAGAATAAAATAACGGTCACTAGAGGGCTAAAGCATATACGGTGATTTAGATTAGATACGGCCATTAACGGCCATTCATAAAAGCGGGAGCGAGATGGCCCACACAATAAATGCATAGCTTTATGCACATGCAAACTTTAGTAGAGTTACTCCCGGCAAAGAGGGACAAAGAGAAAGAAAGAGCGAGACAGAGCATGGGCAAGTGCGTAAAGAATAACTGAAAATAGATATTATATTTTATTATTATAATATAATATCTAATATATAAAATTCTCACAGTTTTCGTTGCCATACTCCTCCGAAACGGCTTGACCGATTTTGATGAAATTTTTTGTGCTAATCCGGTATCTATGAGAATCGGCCAACATCTATTTTTCATCCCCCTAAATGTTAGGGGTAGTCCACCCCTAAATTTTTATTTTTATTTTTTAGACAAAATTTTTAATTTCTCTTTTTTTATGATACAACATACAAAAATACATACAATCCTCAATTTTCACCCTTCTACGATCAATCCTTATTTTTTAATAGCCATTTTAGTAATTTAATCATTTTTCCTCTCCGGTCGAAAACTGATCAATCGTCATTTAATTAGTTATCCCCGCCAGATGTCTACAGGTGTCACTTCTGACCCAGTAAACAGCAAGGAGTAGGGATGAGAACGAAGCCGGTCCCCTTTCTTTGTCGACAGTTGTCGGCAATCATTATTGTTTATGCATCATGTGTAGTAGTAACGTTGACAATTATTATTTTGCTATCTCAGTGTAACTCTCATATTAACTTTTAATCATTCCTATTTTATCAATAATAATAATTAAATTATCAATTTTGAGTGTATTTTTCACGATTACTTAATCAAGTACACGAGCTTTCAATAACAACTGATTTTGTGTTGTAAGTATACTTTTTTTTTATTTATATCGAAAATGTTGTTGATCTTATAAAAATGTAATTTTAATTTAATTTTATTAAAAAAATGTAATTGAAAAATTAAGATTTTTACAGTTTCCAAAAAATCAATCATTATGAATCTTTATTTTGAAATGTCAATGGAAATATTGGTTGTATGAAAAAAGTATAAGAGACAATGTTTTCATAAAATTTAATTTTTTACTTTTGTTTGAAATTTTTTTCCATAAAACTTATATTTTTGTTATAATTTCATAAATTAATACTAATCATTTCAAAACTGCGGCAAAAATCCTGGCCCTAATTATACTTTTAACATTTTTCATCATTAAATAATTTAATTAATTCTATTTATGTATGTTTTGTACAGTGAGCAATGCCAAGAAAACGCAAAGGGGCTGATTTGAGCCGCAGTACAAGCAAAGCTCGAAAGTTGCGAAATAGCAGATCCGAAAGAACAGAAGAACAAATCCAGCAACAAAATACTGATGCACGTGTCAGAATGACGCGATTGCATCAAGAAGAGCCATAAGATACACGAGATGAACGCAATGAAGTCAGAAGATTAGAACAACGACAATCACGCCGTTTCACAGTCAATAGACGAAGAACAAATGACCAACAACGACAACAGGTACATACATCGAGCATTTATATCTGATTCATTCCTGCGTCTAGCATTCCAGTATGAGCCCGATATTGAATATTATGCTATTGAAAAGTTATTATGCTATCGATATTGAATGTCCGCATTGTCATGCTCTGAAATTCAAAAATGAGCCAGCTGGGATGTGTTGCGAGTCAGGAAAAGTGCAACTACCTGAAATTGAAACACCACCTGAACCATTGAACGGCTTACTTATCGGCACGGATCCAGATTCTAACGTGTTCCTGAAGTCAATTCTAAGATTCAATTCATGCTTTCAAATGACATCGTTCGGAGCAACAGAAATAGTTCGAAATACTAATGCAAATGGTCAACAATTCAATTCTACATTCAAAATCAGAGGCCAAGTTTATCATAAAATGGGCTCACTGCTGCCAATGCCAAACGAACCACATAAATTCTTACAAATCTACTTTATGGGCGGCGAGGATTCCGGAAGCGCACTTGCCAATCGCGTGAATGCACGTTGTAATTATAATAACCTTGATTCACTTTATGCCAGGCGCATCGTCAGCGAGCTAGATGCTCTTTTGAACGAGCACAACGAGTTGTTGAAAATATTCAATTCACATATGCACCAATTACAAAGCGATAATCACGCTATCATCATTAATCCTGATAAAACACCAGCTGGAGAGCATATTCGTAGATTCAATGCACCCGTTGTTGATGATGTTGCTGGAATCATGGTTGGCGATTGTACAGCTGCACGAGAAATTGTGATTCGTAGAAGAAATAATAATCTTCAGTTCATTGCTGACACACATCGTTCATAAGACGCTCTCCAATATCCGCTAATATTCTGGAAGGGACAAGACGGATATTGCATAAACATAAAACAACGAGATACCGTATCAGGTACTTCATTGATTATTAATTTGATCATTAATCATTTAACAAAACAATTAAATTATTGAACGTAATAAATTTAAATTATTTTTTATGAACAAATATTACAGGAGCTGAAACAAACAAGAACGTTAGCTCAAAGGATTATTATGCGTACCGATTAATGATTAGACGTGGCCTGGACAACGTCATTTTACGATGTCGTGAGCTTTGTCAACAATTCATGGTCGACATGTACGCGAAGATTGAGAGCGAACGACTACGATACTTACGATATAATCAACAAAAGCTGCGCGCGGAAGAGTACATTCATTTGCGAGACTCTATCAACAACAACGCCGACGTCGCCGAAATTGGTAACCATGTCATTTTACCATCATCGTACGTAGGCAGTCCACGTCATATGCAAGAATATATACAGGATGCTCTGACTTTCGTGCGCGAATATGGACGACCATGTTTATTTATCACGTTCACATGTAATCCAAAATGGCCAGAGATTAAATCTTTGCTACTGCCTGGCCAAAATACAATACATCGCCATGACATTACAGCACGTGTGTTCAGACAAAAGTTGAAGTCTTTAATAAGTTTCATTACTAAATCACATGTATTTGGTCCCACACGTTGCTGGATGTATTCGGTTGAGTGGCAAAAGCGAGGATTACCTCATGCACACATTTTGGTTTGGTTCATCGACAAAATCCGTCCTGAAGAAATCGATAGCATCATTTCTGCGGAAATTCCAGATCCATCCACTGACCAACTGCTGTTTGTTATTGTTACAACAAACATGATTCATGGTCCATGTGGTACTCTTAATAGTTCATCGCCTTGCATGGCTGATGGAAAATGTACTAAAAATTTCCCTAAAGATTTTACCAATGATACGGTCACAAATGTCGACGGATACCCAATATATCGTCGAAGAAATCCTGAAAATGGCGGACAATCATTTATTAAAAATATCATCAACACAGACATTGATATTGACAATCGTTGGGTGGTGCCATATTCGCCTCTGCTGAGCAAGACATATAATGCTCATATTAATGTTGAGTTCTGCAGTTCTGTGAAGAGCATCAAATACATTTGCAAGTATGTCCATAAAGGCAGTGATATGGCTGTGTTTAGAGTGGAAAATACTAATGTGAATGGTCCTCCAGTGAATAAAAACTATGAAATAACGCTCTACCAAATTGGTCGGTACATCAGCTCCAATGAAGCTGCTTGGCGTATCTTTGGTTTTCCAATTCATGAACGGGATCCAGCAGTTGTTCAGTTAGCCATCCATCTTGAAAACGGTCAGCGTGTATTTTTCACGAACGAGACAGCGATTGATCGTGCAATAAATCCACCTAAAACTACACTCACTGCATTTTTTGAATTTTGTAATCGTGCGGATGATTTTGGTGCCTTTGCACGAACATTACTCTATTCTCAAGTACCACGCTATTTCACATGGACTCAAACAAAAACATGGATGCCCCGCAAGCAAGGCTCACCAGTTGCTGCATGTCTCAATTTATTTAAATCAAACGCCTTGGGGCGATTATTTACAGTCAATCCAAGACACACGGAGTGCTTTTATCTTCGACTGTTGTTGGTTAATGTTACTGGCCCATTATCATTTCAAGATATACGTAAAGTGAATGGGCAACAATATCCAACGTATAAAGATGCATGCCTTGCACTCGGCTTGCTGGAAGACGACAACCAGTGGGAATGCATGCTTGCTGAAGCTGCATTGAACTGTACAGCAATACAAATTCGTCTACTATTCGCTATAGTGTTGACTACATGTTTCCCAGCCCGAGCACAGATATTATGGGAAAATCACAAAGATTCAATGACTGATGATATATTGCATCAACATCGTATACGGTGCCACGATCTAACCATAACATTCAGCGACGAAATGTACAATGAAGCATTGATTGCTATTGAGGATCTTTGCATTGTCATTGCCAACTTACCACTTAGTAATTTCGGTATGAATTCGCCAAATCGAACTGCATCTGATTTATTGAATACTGAAATGAATCGTGAACTGCAGTACTGTACTGTAGAAATGGCAGCGATTGTTGCCTGCAATGTCCCACTAATGAATGAGGAACAAAGAACCATTTATGATCGCATTATGCTCGCAGTTTCAGCTGGACAAGGTGGGTTCTTCTTTTTGGATGCACCGGGTGGAACTGGCAAAACATTCGTTATTTCGCTAATTCTTGCTGAAATACGATCAAATAATGGCATCGCATTGGCCGTTGCATCATCGGGCATTGCAGCAACTTTATTGGATGGAGGTAGAACAGCTCATTCAGTATTTAAGCTGCCACTAAATATTCAGAATAACCCTGACGCAGTATGCAACATTAAGAAACAATCGTCCATGGCCACTGTGCTGAAACAGTGTAAACTTATTATTTGGGATGAATGTACTATGGCACACAAACATTCACTTGAGGCGTTGAACAGGACATTGAAAGATATTAAAAACAGTGACAAACTATTTGGCGGAACTCTGTTGGTCCTTTCAGGTGATTTCAGACAAACACTTCCAGTCATTCCACGTTCAACATACGCTGATGAGATCAACGCTTGCTTAAAATCATCTCCATTGTGGCGTAATGTTGAAAAATTACAGCTAAAAATAAATATGCGCGTTCAAATGCTTCAAGATCCATCCGCCGAAACATTTTCAAAACAACTTTTAGATATCGGTGATGGAAAAGTTGCTATAGATGAAACTGGATACGTAAAATTACCGACCGATTTCTGCACAATCGCTGATTCGCAAGATACTCTCATTGAACAAATATTTCCCGATGTACACACACAGTACATAAATCATGAGTGGCTTTCAGAAAGAGCGATTTTAGCGGCAAAAAATGTAGACGTTGACAATTTAAATCTGAAGATACAAATGTTGTTGCCAGGGAACTTGGTATCATATAAATCTATTGATACAGTTTGCGGCGACAGCGAAGCAGTAAATTTTCCCACAGAGTTTTTGAACTCACTGGATTTGCCAGGCATGCCACCACATAATTTACAATTAAAGGTTGGATCTCCAATTATCTTGCTTCGTAATTTGAACCCGCCCCGGCTGTGCAACGGTACGCGATTAGTCATTCAAAAATTAATGAAAAACGTGATCGAAGCCAGGATTTTAAATGGCAAGTTCAGAGGTGAAAATATACTCATACCACGGATTCCTATTATACCTACAGATGTGCCAATTCAATTCAAACGTCTTCAGTTTCCGATTAGATTGGCATTTGCAATGACTATCAACAAATCCCAAGGTCAAACGATGTCTGTTTGTGGATTAGATTTGAGAACACCCTGTTTTTCACACGGACAATTATACGTGGCATGCTCTCGAGTGGGTAAACCATCCAGTTTGTTTGTGTTAGCTAAGGATGGACTAACAAAAAATATTGTTCACGCTATAGCATTAAGAGATTGATATTGTTTAATAGTGTTACTGTCGTAATTATTTAATTAAGGATAAATAATGATAATGATAAGGAATAAATTATAATACCTTAAAAATAATGTTTGCCTTTTGTTATTTTTATATTCCCTCATCGTTCACAGCGCTCCATGCTAATTTCATGCATATACCACATTCTTACATACATACAATATACACATTCTAACATACATACATACTTACAATAAGTAAGGCTATTTTTTGTCTACACTAGAAATTACTAGGAAATTATTTATATGGCAAAACAAAGTTTGCCGGGTCAGCTAGTATTATATATATTTATAAATTAAGAAAAGAGAAAAATTTTAGAATTAGAATTAATATGAATAAGTTAAATTTTTTGTATACGGTAATATTGCTGGTGGTAATGATTATTTCGTGTAATTATTTATAAAATTAAAAAAAAAAATTTAATTTAATTGTGTTCAATTTTTTTTTCAGTGTAGAGTTTTTTTCGGTACTTGCATCTCTTTTAAATTTTTTTTGTCGATGCGCGCAATTTTCTCATTACCTCCACCACACCGCTCATATTTTAATTTTCAATAACTTATAATATGTTATATTATCATTGCAAATAAGCATTCGATGGGAAAATCGCAATAACATATTTGCAATTGAATTATAACATATTATAATATTATAAAAGCACAAAAACTTACCTGAGATAAATAATAAATTCACTTCCGCACGCTGTCAAATCACAAAGCAAATGCGATGAGAACGGAGGCAAACGTACAGAGCTCAAAATGAACTGTCGCATACCTGGGTATATCCGACCATAGCAATGCCTCTTATATTACAATAAACGGCACGTAATAAGACATTAATATATTGCCGATGCTTACACTAAATAGATATTATTTATTAACTAAAAAATTAAACCCTTTAATAGGACACACGAAACTGACACATAGCCACCTTTTTGATAAAACTCCTCCACCCATATGCCAACAATGTAACATTAACCTTACCCTATCACACATATTCCTAGAATGCCCTACCTACATTAAACACAGACGTAAACTCCTCCAAAAAACTTTAGAAGAAATAGTAGATCCCATAAATATAACCACAACTATCCAATTCCTAAAATCCACAAACCTTTATAACAGCATATATAATATGTGTACATATATATATATATGTACATATGTTTATATGTTTTATATGTTTATATATAAACTCGATAGCATACATGTAAATACCCATTTTAGTTAAAAAAAAAACACTATCGCCAGAAATATATTATATACTATCCATCTATCATTGTTACATAACACATGTTACATATCATAAAATAGAATTTAAGCAGAAGGCCAGCTATTGCTTAACACATAGCAAAAATTTCCCGCACTTTATAATTGTTGGCAATTTCTTTATAATAATAATAATAATAAACCATAGTTGGAAAATTTCGTATTTTTCCTTTGCATGTCTATGGAGATACTGTTCTTAGTGATGCAAGTGTTAGGCCCATTGTTAACTTGCGCGCCAAATCTATTTTTTTGTTTGTTTTGTTTTGATTCTTTTGATTTTTGGTTGCTTACTTTACATGTTGGTGCATAGAAAAAGCTGCATTTACGCTTGTATTTGTAAATTTAACCGCATAAAATGGAAAATCCTTCAGTTGGCATTTGATTCTGTCTTTGTGCAGTGTTTTTTAGAGATTTGATTAAATGCTGATTTTCTTTTACAAAATATTAAGAAATCGTGTTTTTTAAAAAACACTTGTGTCGCTGTGGTGCTTTTTTATAAAATTAATTTAATATTAATTCACGTAAAATTTCCGTGTGTCTGTGGCTGTTTCATCGTCAATCGCAAGTATTAAAATAGCTAAAAATTTAAGCCTTAAATAATTTATTTAAGTATTCGGTTTAAGTATTTTAAAATGAATCGTCAAAAAGTTAAGAAAAATGGACGCAGGTGTATAATTAACTCCTGCCAGGAAGTTACAGAAATTCATCAGGCTTTCCAATTAGGTTGTTTTCTTTTCCTTCCGATGATAGGACTCTTAAGAAATGGGTTGACTTATGCCAATTGGATGACACTTTTAATAGACAAACTGCGCGAATTTGTAACCGACATTTCGAATCTAAATACATTGGAAAAAGTAGGCTTGGAAGCAATGCCGTACCCACTTTAAATTTATTTGACAACTCTCTATTGCGTCCGAACATTGTTCCTTGTGAACAATTTGATTTCGATATCGACGATGAGGCGGAACAACCAATTGGCATTTATGTAAACCCAATTAGAACAGAACAGTTTTCAAATAGTTTAGATAGCCCTTCCAATTTAGAAACTCCTTGTGCATCGCTGTTATAAGATTCACCTTTTGCAGAAAATAAGAAGAGCTAGTTTTAATGAAAAATGCCAGCAGACGCAGGGGTAAGAGAAAAAGTAGGAAAGCACCCCAAATTTATTTAATATTATAAATAAATTGCCTCATGTTTCTGACGAGGTTAAAACATTATGTAAAATGCTGCCAGTGCAGAAAAAGTGATAACCCAAAATATAAATTTTTATTCATCGCGAAAATATGAATATATGCGGGATGTTTTAAAGTTAAAACTTCCTGCCAAAAGTACGTTATCTCGATGTGCTTGTAACGATTAGTTGCAGTGCTGAGGTGGCATCGTTGGAGATATCGGACGAGAGAAAGGGTTGCACGCGGTGTCCGGCCAGATGTCGTCGGCTAATGGGCGGGTTCTGAAATACCCCCTTCTTTCCCCATGATGCTGCCTCGGGAATCATAAATTATTTCAACATCAATGCGTGCGCGACCTCACGAACCGCGTAGGTCAAACCTGAGCTCCTCAGAACGGTGGATGTTCATGAAAGTCCATGGTATAGGCTGGCGGCAGGGCGGTGGCACATTAAACGAGGCGAATTATATTTTCTCACTCCATTATAATTTCCATATTTGTTCCTTAAGGGAGCACGATGGTTTGAGACTTCAAAAAAAAAATGTTTTTCCGAAATTTTTTATATAATAGCATTATCTCAGGAATATCCTAAGAAAGTTTCATGTCGATCGGACTAAAGCACTCTGAGATACCGATTTTCTAGTTACTTTCTCTCCATATACTTTGAATTGCTTTTAAAACTTTAGACGCGTTTAAATATCCTAATAAATATCCTAATAATTCAATATACATATATTCTTTTTTTTTTACTTATCACTAAGGATTTATAAACTTAATGATTATTTAATTCGACGTGCGCTTAATCTCATCATACAAAATTTTAACTGTTAAAATAGCTCCACTGCAAAGTCCGCGTACCGAAGTGGGCCATATTCGATTTTCATTCCCGTTTCTGTTCAATCTGTTCGATACGGTGTTTGACTATCTAACTGGTGAAGCCTTTTGTGCCGGAATTCGGAAAACGTGGAGAAGTACTGATCGGAGATCCGCATCACTTCAGCTGGCTTGGCATAGATTAAAGATTACTCACTTTTTATATCCGCGACGAGCCGTTGAAGCGCTTCCACTGCTCGAAGCTGGAAAAGAAAATATACAGGGTCCGGCACTCGAAGTGTAACCAATTAAAAAGGCCATAAATTCAGTTTGGAAAATTAGTTTTACTCAATTCAAAGTACAAAATGTGTAAAAATAATACACAATTCAGAAACAATTCACTTTTGCTCGATATGACCACCTTTTGCCTTGACTATGGCCTTGAGACGGTCCAAAAACGAATCGCAAGCTGCCCGAATGTGACTTGCAGGTATTTTGGCCCACTCGCGAACAACAGCTTTTTTCAGCGCATCGAGACTAGTGTATATTTTAGTTCGGACCTTGCTCTCCAAAATGGCCCAAAGAGAATAATCCATGGGATTCCCGTCTGGTGAATTCGAGAGCCATTGTGTGGACGTTATGAAGTTCGGAACATTGTTTTTCAGCCGAGTCCTGTTGAAACGTCCATGGTCTGCCACCAAAATGTTTATCTGCCCACGGCTTCAAAGCAACCTCCAGATTACTTTCCCGATAATATTGCGCATTTACCTTGACCCCAGGCTCGATGAAAACGATTGGAGAGCGCCCATCTGCGGTTACAGCGGCCCAAACCATTATCTGTGGCGGGTGCTGCCTCCTAGTGGCCAATCGATGACTCAAATTCTCGTATGAACGGTCGGTCGAGTAAACGCTATCGTTTTGGGAGTTTACGAATTGCTCAATTGTACAAATTTTCTCGTTAGAAAACACAATGTTTGGAAATTGACCACTTTCGGCCAAGCGAAGCAACTCCTTCGCTCGTGTGAAGCGAAGCAACTTTTTTTCTCGTGTGATCTCGGCAAAATGCTTACATGCGCTTGTAAACAATACTCTAAACTGTCATTTAACTAACTCACCGACAGCCGACGCCGCGCGTCAGCTGCGGGAGTGGTCTGAAGTTGGTTACACTTCGAGTGCCGAACCCTGTACATATCGGGAGAACTCTTGCCTATCCCGTCAACAAAGCCAACATAAAGCACTCAGCCAGCAACAGTGCTCCAGCCCGAAGTGTTCGGACACTACTTCCTCTTTCCCGTTTTCGGCACCGTTAGGCCATCAGTCGGATGTTCCACAGATCCCTTGAACGACGGAGCGCTTCTTGAAAGCGCCGCCAGCACCCCGTCCCTGCTTCCTGTCCTACGACTGTCGACTACTCCACGGTTACTCCTCCGAACAACGGAATGCTCCTTGAATGCGCCGCAAGCGCTCCGTCCTTGCTTCCGCTCCTACAGGATAGCGCCTACTTCACGACGACTCCTGCATTTTTTTATTCTTTAGGAATTGGAAGCTAATACTAAATCATAATTTCATGTAAAAAAAATATAATAAAAAAATTTGAAAAAAAAAAAAAAAAAAAAAAAAAATTAAGCCATACAGATCAACGTACAATCGAGCAGTCTTTTGTGTATAGATATCAAATTTATTCGGATCGATCTCGCGTCCACATGATACAATCTCAAGGATAACTTGGAACATCTTTATTAATTCTACGGTGACTCCTGTTATTCGTGAAGAGCATTCTGGGTTTTCGAAAAACCTTCTGGATGTCGATTTAATGAATATAATGATGATGATAATGACTTTGAAAAACTAAAAAAAAAAATGGGGTGCGTTGGGGGGAAATGTTTTTTTTCTTTTAAGTTATCGACAGAGTATATTTTATTCCTACATAAAAAGTTCCAGGGGACAAGGCGCGACACATAAACAAAATCACTGATATATTGTAAATTTCATAAAAAAAAATTAATAAAAAAAGGGTTTTCTAAAATTAAATGTATAAATCAAAATATAATAAAGAAATAACTTATAAAATTATTTGTATACAGTACTTACCTTCTAATTCCATGATCAAGTCGTTTTTTCCACTTGTTCGCTAGACGAATTTTTTATTGAACACAAAACTACTGCGATTATACTAGAGCACCAAAAACAAAGACACCCACAAAGCACAATAACGCACTTGCGAACGCCGTCGTCACAAAGTAAGTGGACTGTGGCGAAAGGGGGGTCTGTTTATAGATGAGGCCGTTATTAGAGATGAGCAAAAGTACAGTTTTGATAATCTTAAACGCACTTCACGATTTTCAATTTTGTCCGGCTTTTTTTGATAAATACTCCTATGTGCGACGCCCCTTCTCCGCCCCTCCGTTCTTCTGACCGAACGCTACAGCTCTTTGCCTCCTCTTCGCGCGTCGCTCAAATCACGCCTCGCTGCGACTAGCGACTACCTTGTGCGCCAAGACCCTTGTCCTAATGAATCGAAAACTTCTACGTCAGGCTCACACGACCATGACCTAACCTCATGATTCACCTTGCTTCTGCGATCCGCGACCTGCCTCAACTTAACTCCGCGTACGCCGGCAAACGACCGCTTGTGGCCTTTTTATTATTGCTGGTCTTGCGTCAGCTCCTCAAACGCGTTGATCCCTCAGCGGGTAAATCTTCGCTACAGCCCTTCTTGAACTTCTCGATGCCTTTCCTTGCTCGGCCGATCTTTCTCATTCAGTGGTTAAAACACCAAAGAACGCTGCTACCACGCGATTTTCTAACCTACGCTTTAAGCTTGTTGCCAGATCGTCAGAACCCCCTACTACTATGCAATAGGGCTGCCACGTAGGTTGCTTCACCGCACTTCCCCGGGTTGCCACCCCGGTCGACCTATCGCCGACGTTACAGGCTCTTTTTAAAAATATGACGCCAGGATTTCATCCTGATTTTCTAGAAAACCTCCAGAAAATTGTTGGTGAAATGAGCGAGAAAGGTAAAGAAGCAGTTACCCTTTGCGATGAAATAAAAATCAAAAAGAGACTGCAATATAATACCGCTTTCGATAAAATTCAGGGACTTGAAAACGATGGCGAAAAAAGAACTCCTGTTTTGGGGCAGCAATTTTGCGTCTTTAGGCTTATTTGAAAATTGGAAGTGCGTTATAAGTTATACAGTTTCGGTTAACGCTATTAAACATGATGCCCTTCAGTGGCGGATCTAGGGGGGGTCGAAAGGGGCAGTCGCACCGAGCGCCAAGACTAAGGGGCGGCAAAATTGGTGTAAAAAATTTTAGCAAAAAAAAAAAAAAAGCAAACAAAAATTTAAAAAAACGCGATGTTCCGTAAGAAATATTTGCAATATTCGATGCCCCATACCTTATAAAATCATTGAGAAACATTTTATTGAAAAACGATTTAAATACGCCTGATGGAGAAGTATCTTGGAATATAATTAAGAAATTATAAAAAAATTGAGTGTAGAAACTCAACGCGGCTTTGTCCCAAAGTAACGGCGAAGCATATAAATCCAAACTAATTTGAAAAAATGAAAGTTAAATATGCTACACAAATATTAAGCCACACTGTTATGTTAACAATTTCATCAGTACTTGCACTATCTGAAAGTTTGTGGAGCTCCGAAATCTTCTACATATCAACCGCGAAATGGAATCAAGATCCCTTAGAAAACCTATTTTATTTAATAAGGGCTCGCGGAGCAACCAGTAATAATCCATTGATGTCTGAATTTAACATCATAATGTCAAAAATACTATCAATGAAAATATTAACAGCTAAATCAGTAGATGGTAATTGGGTACAACGTGACTGATTTTTTTTTTGTTTTTCTTGCACGTGCCGAACAAGAATATTTTTTTTATATGCAATTTTGTACACCTATATAGCATATTATCGTCACTAAAATTGATATCAGATATTTTGGGTTTCGCATGCAGGTTCGTCACCGGTACTTTACCTCGTCAAGAGGTTTTTTTATATGATATCAGTTGTTTTTTTTCTATATATTGACCTTCAATTTTTTAAAATAGAACGCATAATATATAGAATATACATATATATATATAGAAGTAACCTCTGGACAGGCGATTCACACAGTTAGCAATACTTTAATTGTAAGGATAAACATCAAAACTCTTTTTTTTTTAACTCTATAGATTTTGGCATTCAAGAAGGTGGAATTATTAAAAACCTTTCCAAAGACGTAAAGAATTTTTCGATAGCTTCATTGGCTCTGAAGTTATACGTATTTTTAATCTACAAAGGTTTTGGAATTTGGTTAGTTTAAAAATTTTAATTAAAAATTTGCCCAAAAATGTATTTAAAATCCAACATTTTTTCGTAGTTGTAAGAAACCAACTTTTTTTAACAAATTAACAGATGAGAGGCCTATCCTTATGAGAGTTCCACTAAATAATAAATTAAAAAAAAAACAAAAAAGGAAAGCTAACTTCAAGCGCAGCCGAAGCTTATATACCCTTGCAGTTAAGCAGAAGCTTATATTATTATTATATATATCGGATCCTATATAGTTGTCCGATCCTTATGAGAATTTCACCATCAACAAAATTTCTAATAAAAATATTGGAAACAGCCCCAAGCATCTTTAAAAATAAAAAGGTTGTGCCATTTTCGATCGTTCAGTTATATGGCAGGCATAGGATATAGTTGGCCGATACTTATGAAACATAGGATTAGATTGCCCAAAACGGAAACCATAGATAGTCCCATCATTCTAGCTTCAAAAACAACAAAGTTAAGCCAATTATCCTAATAAAATGTTGCAAATCGGATAAGATTGCCCAAAATGCAATCTGTACTAAGTCCCATCCTTCTAACTTATAAAAAAAAAAACAAAGTTATGGCATATCCGATCAATCATATAATAAACATGTATTATATCTAAAATAAATGCGCAAAGATAAAAAATTAAAAAAAACTGGAAATTACGTTTTTCCAGTTTTTCTAGTTAAACCAATTGTTGAATGTAACAATTTATTTTGGGTGTGCGATATAAAATAATAAATATTAGAAAAGTATTGGCGGAGTTGGTTTGCCTGGTTTTTTTTTTAGCTTTTAATTCATGATTTGGCCCAAAACGGTGGTGGCTGTAATTTAAGTAAAGCAGAGTTTTATTTATATGCAGTATATGCTCAGTGGGGGCGTATGCATATAAAGCTTTCTACTCATAAAATTTTGCATTCTTCTCATTAAAACATGAGACACTGAAACACAAAGCAGAATTACATCAAAAGTTGCCATTAAGCAACAAAGTTCGAGGTTAGCCGAGTGGAGAGCGTCGTGGTTCCCTAACACGGAGGGCCTGGGTTCGAGTCCAAGTTGAGTCACAATGTTTACGTTTTACTTTTTAACCCCTTTTTTATTTGGATTTTATTTTTAAATAAATAAACTAAAATCTGAAAAGATATGCTCCATATTATTTAGGGTATAGACCAAATATATGCAAACTCCAAAAAGCAAAGTTGCCAATCAAATACACACACATGTATAAGTAAATGCAAGCTTCACAGGAGGCTGCACAAAATGTGTAGCTGCTTTAAAGGGCTATATCTTGAGTTAACGGATTTTGCCAGATATTAGCGATATATCAAAAGTTGCGTCATCTCAAAAGCTATCTCCACGTGCAATATAAAAAGGATCAGTCGACAAAATTTTGAAAAATAATTTTTTTTCTTAAAAAAAAGTTTATTTTCAGTGTATGTTTTTTTGTGTACTATATAGACGTTTGGTCTCAAAGAAAGTGAAATTGATATTTAAAAAACCATTTCAACGGTGTAAAGCTCTTTTTAATATCTTCCTTAATTATAAAGTTATGAATTTTTTCATTTACAAAGTTTTTTTTAAGTTTTTGACGTAAGCTTAAGGTATTTCAAAAAGTTGTAGAACAATAGTTGCTCATATGATAGTAACAAACATTTTCCAATTTTTTTCAGGATTTTTAAGAAAAAAATAGTGCAAACAGACAAACCGACAACTGGCTTCATTTTGAAGAAGAAGAAAAAAATCGAATTTTTCGAATAACTTCTGAATGAAATGTCGGATCGATTGAGGTACCAATCGACGCGTATTTAGCTCTAGAATGCGAATATATAAAAATATTCCATCTGGGGACTAAAATGTGTCCACCAGCCCCACTTTAGTGATTAAAAATTTTTTTGCTTTCACCCTAATTTCTCCCAAACCAAATAACTTTTGGAATATGTTTCGACAAAAATTATCTAATTGAAACGATACCTTTCGATTAGTATATCATTCATTTAGATCGGTTGCCTACAGAAAATTTTTAATTCTTCGGCTATATGTATATAGAGTTTCCTCGCGCACGCCTAGGCATGCAGGTCGTCACCTCGTGGACTTCCGTCCACAGTGATAGAATGTAAGCTGAAATAATAAAAAAAAAAATTGTGTGCGTGGAGTCCCTACGCGCGAAAGAAGTGAAACTTCTTAGCGATATTCCAAAAAATGCATATTATTTCGTATAAAAGAAAAATAGCGGAAGGGAAAGCATAAAAATAAGGTGGAGTGACCAACACTTTCTTCAATTCACATTTTATAAATTTATTATAAAGCAAAGTCCAAATCAATGATCATCTCTGGGTTCTGACGGATTCATATCTATAATATTTACAATTGGATTATGATAACTAAAATACGATATGAAATGTCTTACATCTATTTTATCTATATTTCTCGAAAATACCGCATCAATAGTCGTACCTCCTTTTGTCGTCGGATCATTTCTTCCATTGATCCGGCCAAGTGTACGTGTATCGCCATAGCAGCGCATGCGCCTGGCGATACCTTACTCTCATTTACTCTCTCTCTCTCTCTCGCACTATATCTTTCTCTTTTCCTCTTCTCCTTCCGAGTTGCGTTAAGCGTTCAACGCTATTCCCCCTCCACTGGAGCGTTAAACGTTTAACGCAACATTTTCCGGCGTCGTATAAGAATTTTCACTTCAATAAAGCATATTTTCTTGCATAATTTTCCGTATAATGTATACGCCAATTTTCTTATGCCTGAAAAGGTACAAAAATTAAAAATTTTAGCTGGCTTCAAAACGAAGTCGAACGCACACACATGAAACCGTGTATGTGAATGTGTGAGCACGTATACATTAACCGCGGAGCAACCATCTTGATGATGCGCATCTCAGCGACCGAACAACCGAAAAAGTTCGGAGAGATGAGCGTAAGAATGAGCATAAGAATGAGAGTAAGATTCTCTCTTAGGTGGAGATGTCTCCTTCACTGCGTTGCACACTTTTGGCCAAGATTATAATACCCTCTGCAAGGGTATAAAAATATTTACATTTTGCACTTCTTACAAAACAATTACTTCGTCCGAGTTGCACAAATTGTCTGCTTTAAATGAATACAGCAGCTTGCGCAAGCTCTAGTATGTATTCCAAAGGCAACCAACTTTATTTTTGGACTTTCTAGAACTAGAAAAAAAGCAAAGCAGAGTCAAAAAGAATGCCAAGAATAAAATAACGGTATTTTTAACATTACCCGTCTAGAGGCGGTCTTGGTCACTAGAGGGCTAAGGTATATACGGTGGACAGACTCGAGCTCTGAAATATTCAAAGCGACGCCATTAGATTTCATAAGAGCGGGAGCGAGATGGTTGCAAATGCAAACTTTAGTAAAGTTACTCCCGGCGAAGAGGGACAAATAGTCATGGAGCATAGCTGAGAGAAAGAGAGAGGGCGACAGAGCATGGGCAAGTGCGTAAAGAATAACTGAAAATAGATAAACAATAATTATGTATGCTAAGCTGCACCTTTAGCGCAGCTGCCTTGCGCATACATACAAATGTCTGTTCATTAAATTAATTATTCTGATCAAAACCATTTATTAACAATTACAAAGTTTTAAACATTTAAAATAAATATTTGATTGCAATACATAGGAGGAGCTAGGAGTTCAATATATGTATGTATGTTATAAAAGTTCAAAATAACAACCATTTTGAAATTTCACCGATTTTTTTGTTGTTTAGTTCTGATTGGAGCAACCATCTTGATGATGAGCATCTCAGCGACCGAACAACCGAAAAAGTTCAGAGAGAATTTGAGCGTAAGAATGAGAGTAAGATTCTCTCTGGGGCCTATCGCAAGAAATTTTTGCGTCCATTTTCGTTGTAAATGAAATGATGAAATGATAAGTCTATACATATGTTGTATGGTTAGTAATTTCACCCAACAAACAAATTCGTATGCTGCACAAAAGGATGTCAATACTTCGTTTTCCACAATAAGTTTAAAAATTCTACAATTTATTGGCATTTTATTTTGATGTCAGTTTTTCGCTACCCAAATGTTCGTTCATATTGGGGGGAGTACGCATTTGGAACAATACAAAATGCAATGCCAAGAAATCGCTTTGAAAAAATACGAGGAAATTTGTATTTGACAACAGAAAGTTACCCTCCAAGGATTCTGCCGACCACGATCCTTTATACAAAATACGGCCGCTCACGACTCTTTTCAATGACAAGTATCAATTGGTTCCGATGTTCCAATGCTTATCTGTGGATGAACAAATGTGTGCAACAAAAGAATTGATTACCTAATTTTTTGTTGGCCTATCTTCCCAAAGCCGTCTCTAGGCGGTCCAAGGTTATAGTCATATAAAACTCGATCCGAGCAAAAATAAATTTTTTTTAAACAAATATTTACTTTTGATACATACTGAATCCAAAAATATTTTTTTTCTTGGAAAAGAAAATTTGGGCACTAGAGGGTTAGCTTGTAGCACTAACCATACAACATATAGGCTTCTCATTTCATACAACGAAAATGCGGAGAGACGAGCCCCCGGAGGCCCCAGAGAGAATCTTACTCTGATCTTACGCTCATTTATACGCCCATAATCTCATTGAACTTTTTTGTAGCGCTGGGGAAAAATCGATTCTCGGTGCATCGATTCTTTTCGATTTAAAAAAAAAGACATCGATTAAATCGAAACAACGAAAACAAATTTTTATTTCAGTGAGATCATATCTTATAAATTATGAAAAATAAACTGAACTATGAACTTAAAAAGCTAAAAAACAAAAATAAGAACAAGAAGAAAAGTAAATAAAAATAATGGTTTTCAAAATAAGCAAAGCATTTAAATTTCTGTTAGCCATTGGTTTTTGCTTGCAAAAATTTGCTTATCAACCGTTTTTGGTTTGAGAGAGAGGCGTCTATCACTGACTATGCATCCAGCCCTACTGAATATGCGCTCTACGGAACGCTGAGCACAGTCGGATGAGCCTTCTTCAAATGATTGATAAGATTTTTAGTGTTTCCATAGGATTTGTAAACATGCCCACAGGTGATTTACTTGATCCACTTTTTAATCGTTTAAAATGATTCCAAACATTGGACTTTCCACGTTTGCGCTTGGGCTCATTCCGTTCCGGTGAAACTTTCTGGACCTCCGATTCCTTATCATTTTCTAAAAAATCAATAATGTATCAATATAATAATGCATCAATGTATAACGAATAATAATGCATAATAAGGAAATGAAATTCCAAGTACTCGCATCGCGAGTTGAATTGAATTTATGAATATTTCCCTGACACTCTTAAAAACTTGTCCATTACTCTGATCCACCAACACACAACAATCCTAGAGATTTGTAAAAACTATTATTAAGATATACTTAATCATTTTTCATTTTTCATTTCATTTTTTTTTTGCTAATTTTCCGTATTTTCTTATACACAGTGATGACACTTTTTTTGTTTTAGGCTTCCGATACATCGATTCCTTGAAAACCGAATCAATGCATCGGCCTAAAAAAAAGAATTGATGTAATCGATGTTGACATCGATTTTTCCCCAGCTCTATTTTGTTGGTTGTTCAGTAGAGCTGGAAAACAATCGATGTTTGGTGCCATCGATGTTTTCGAAGTTTTCAGTTAAAACTAAAAATTAACAATTCACAAATTCATTTATTTGAGATCATTTTGTTTCATTATTGTTGAGGAACAGGAGCTTATCCAAGATATTGCATTTTAGAGCGTATCTCCTGTCGGATATTATCTGTCCAGCTTTGCTGAATGCTCGTTCCGAAGCGCAAGAAGACGCTGGTACGCAAAAGTACTTTTTCGATAAAATCGCAAAGGGTGTGGTACATTTGAGGGCTTAAGGCCCTGAAATTATAATTAAATTATAATTTGCTGAAAATCCTCTCGCTCTCAATTGACGTTGCTGGAACACACAAAATTCTCTTGGCATACAATTGGAGAGCTGTGTCGTTGATGGCTAGCTGCATGAGATAAAATTACAATTAAATAATGCATTAACTAATAAATAATTTTTACCCTACTTTCCAATACTTCAACGGATCTCGATTTTCGTCAATGTTGGCACTTTGGTAGTACTGTCGCAGGGTTATAATAGAATCAGTTCGACAATTTTTTATCTTTTGCGCGATGTTTCTTTTTAAAAATTTAAGCAGGGGTTGGCTTGATTCTATTGGTGTTGGCGGTTCTGAAGTTTCCTGCGTTATATCCAGACTCCTGTTTATATTAGATATTTCATTCTCTAATAATTTTGTGGCTTCTTGAACATTCAAAGGCGATAAAAATGCTTCCTTTTTGAAACGAGGATCGAGCAGAGTTCCAATCCTAGGTGGTGTGCGTTTTTCGTATTCTAAAAGTCTTTTTTTTTTATATTTGCCACGAGAAGCTCACGCATTTTAAAGCCTTCATCCGTTCGAAGAGTTGTTTTGATATCCTCCAGATTTTCTAATAGTCCGCAGACAAATGGTATGATTAGAGAAATCGTCACAGTTGCTCCAGCCGACATTTTTTGGGTAGCGTCATTAAACGGTGCGAGCAGCTTTACAATGTCCATTATTACATTTACTTCTTCCGCAGTTAGAGGTGGCGGTGACTTGGGAGTGGTCAGCAGAACTTGTCCAAGTGCTTCTCTGGTCGCAAGTATTCTCTCTAACATGGCATAGGCGCTGTTCCACCTGGTAGGCACTTCTTGCTTTAAGCCATATGTTTTGTTTGGCAATTGTGCCGCTTTGAATTTCGCATATGCGATGTTGCTTTGTTTAATATATGTGACCATTTTTTTGCATTTGATTATTACAATTTGAATGTTGTCTACTGAAAGACATTCTCTTACTATAAGATTAATAGTGTGGGCAAAACAAGGCAGATGTCGTTTTTTTAATTTTCACACATTTTGATCATAGATCTGTCATTGTCAGTCACAATTGTGGAAACCTTGTCCAATATGTTCCACTTTTGAAGCACATCACTTCTTAATGTGTCACCAATATTATTGGCGGAGTGGTTTGTTTCATCTTTTAAAGACATTGTGGATAGAACAGCACAACGCAAAATATAATTGTCGTCAACAAAATGGCATGTTATAGTAATGTATGACATATTTGCTACTGACGTCCACAAGTCAGTGGTGATAGCTACAGTTTCAATATCCTGTAATATTGACATCAACTTTGCAGTCATTTCCTTGTAGCGCATTTCCATGCTAACATTTTTTAAAGTTGTTCTTGATGGTAACTCGTAGTGAGGATCAAGAACAGCAGCAAATTTTCGAAAATAACTTTCCTCAACGAGACTGAAAGGTTGAATGCTACAAGCGACAAACTCGGACAGTGCATTATCGATTTTACTTTTGCATTCAGAAGACTTGTCATATTTATACCCTTGCAGAGGGTATTATAATTTTGGTCAAAAGTGTGCAACGCAGTGAAGGAGACATCTCCGACCCTATAAAGTATATATATTCTTGATCAGGATCACCTCCTGAGTCGATATGAGCATGTCCGTCTGTCCGTCTGTCTGTCTGTCTGTTTCTACGCAAACTAGTCTCTCAGTTTTAAAGCTATCGAGTTGAAACTTTACACACCCTTCTTTCCTTTGCAGGCAGTATATAAGTCGGAACGGCCGGGATCGGTCGACTATATCCTATAGCTGCCATATAACTGATTGATCGGAAATGCCATAACTTTGATATTTTTTAAGTTAGAGGGTTGGGACTTTACACACATGTTATGTTTGACCAAAAAATATCTTATGTACAAAATTTCATAAGGATCGGCTGACTATATCCTATAGCTGTCATAGAACGGTCGAAATTGGCATACATAACTTTGGTGTTTTGGGTGGGATTTGGTACAGATTCTATTTTGGGAAAAACAATCTGATCTGCCAATTTTCATAAGGATCGGCCGACTAGATACGATCTGCTATATATCTAATAATATAAGATGCGTGGCCCCACCTAGCGGACTGCGACTGAACTGCAAGGGTATATCAACTTCGGCTCCGCCCGAAGTTAGCTTTCCTTTCTTGTTTTTATTTATGAATGGCAAAATGGTATTTGATGATTTCGGCAGGTCACTCACTTTAAGAGATGGGTGCAAACGTCTCAAATGATCTCTTAAGTTGGTAGTATTACCACTAGTCTTATATATTTTTGCGCACGACTTACATTTCGCAAATTTGCCATCCTTCGACTTTTCAAAAAATTGCCAAACTTTTGACTTGCCAGGCATAGCTGCTGTATTGCTGCCTAGAATACAGCTACTATTCTCCTCATCTGAATCATTTATTTCGCAATTGCTTGCCGCATTGTCGTTGCCTATTGTGATAGTTGCCTTGCCTAAAAACACACAAGCCATGAATTAATCACCTTCAAACAGATTAGAAACATGTACTTACGCTTTCTATTTACAGGACTAGCCATCGTACGACCGCCAACACCAATTTAAGCCAAGCTTTTAAAATAATCTGTAATTTATAATGTTACCCAAACCTGCTTCGCGCGCTTTTAGTAAATTTTGTGATGGTAATCCATTCAAACAAAACATCGATAGCGAAAAAAAAACACCGATGTTTTCTTAAAAAAATAAAAACATCGATAGTATCGATAGGGTGCCGATGTTTTTGCAGCACTAGTGTGGTATCCTTTGTATACTCCTAAAATCAATAGAAAATGATTTTTGTTATATGAACCATGTGAATAATTATATTACATTTATTATTACCTTCCAATTAGAGATGGGCGCGTGTCTAAAATTTTCAACACGACACAACACGAAGACGAAAAAATTTATTTTGTGTAACACGAACACGCACGGTCGATTTTGGTCCAACACGAACACGCACGACCAACACGAAAATCTTTTTTTATAAATTTTTCAATTTTGTATCATATTACATTACAATGTAATGATTATATTGAGTCAGTGAGCTTTTTAACAATAACCTTTGGTGGAGCCCGGATAAATAAAAAGACGAACTAAATTTCTTATTAAAATTAATGGTACTGATAAGAGGAGCCCCGTAAATACTCGTGATACTCCAATGAGTTCCGTTTTAAAAACTGTTTTTATTTCACACACTTCTCTTACAAGAAAGATACATGAAAATCTTAAATCTATTTAAAACTACTTATCAACGGACTGCTCGCTGACATGCTATGTGACCCTTTCTTAAGTGCCTCAAGTGCACCACATAAACATTTGGTTAGACTGCAGGAGATCGTCTTTCAAACCATGCTGTTAATCACTTATTCACATGGGTCCGATCTCCTACATTCTATGTTTGGAATTCTTATCGTGTTCAATGCTTGAACATTCTGCAAAGGGCCACAAAAAAGGTGTACATTTTCTTTTGTATTAAATTTATAAATTTCTTTTTTCAATATTAGAAAATATTATTATTATTACAATTCTTCGATAACAATATGTTGTTAATTATATCATTCTATTACATATTTTTAAATAGTTTAACATTGTTTAAGTTATTTTATTAGCTCCCATGTTCAACTTAATGTTTGAACATCCTGCAAGGGGCCACAAAAGTGCTTGACGTGTGTTTACATTTTTAAATTAATTATTATTTTTGTTCGATTTTTTAGTGGACATACACATATTACATATTATATATATTTTTTAATTTTTTGATTTTAGTGGACATCTTGAAAACTTTTTTTTTTTTAATTAAAATTAAATTGAACCAAAAAGAAAACAAAACTTGCCGATGACTATAATTGCTGATGTTGTTTTACTGCTCTTGCCGATGCTTTTGTTTCCGTTGTTGCTTTGGCCTCTGTTGTCCCTGATGTTGCTGTCGATCGGATGTTGCTTCTGCTTGGGGTGCTCACTGCTGCTTTGACTGATGTTTTTTAAATTTATCGATGTAGGGCCTCGGATACGCCAACACCTTTATAATTTTATTTCTTATAGTTTCATATGTTATTTATTCCGGTGCTGTCCCGGAAAAAATACCATAGAAAGGAACGATTTTAAACTGGGCTCTTTTTTGCCCAGATCGCACCCTTATTTTATGCTCATTGGCATTTACACAATTTTATTTTCTGTGTTCCTTACCTATTGGGGGAAACGACAGTTTTGTTTTTTTTCATGACTACGATTTTAAACTGGGATCTTCTTTGCCCAGATCGCAGCCTTATTTTATGCCTATTGGCACTTTTATAATTTAATTTTCTGTGTTCCTTACCTCTTGGGGGGAAACGACAGTTTTTTTTTTCTGACTACGATTTTAAACTGGGATCTTCTTTGCCCAGATCGAAGCCTTATATTATGCCTATTGGCATTTTTATAATTTAATTTTCTGTGTTCCTTACCTCTTGGGGGGAAACGTCAGTTTTTTTTCTGACTACGATTTTAAACTGGGTCTTTTTTGCCCAGATCGCAGCCTTATTTTATGCCTATTGGCACTTTTATAATTTAATTTTCTGTGTTCCTTACCTCTTGGGGGGAAACGACAGTTTTTTTTTTCTGACTACGATTTTAAACTGGGTCTTTTTTGCCCAGATCGAAGCCTTATATTATGCCTATTGGCATTTTTATAATTTAATTTTCTGTGTTCCTTACCTCTTGGGGGGAAACAACAGTTTTTTTTTTTGTTTGACTACGCGATTTTAAACTGGGCTCTTTATTGCCCAGATCGCAGCCTAACCTGAGTCTCTTACCACAGCACAGTGGCCGGATTGACCGATTTTTTTGCATAAATTCAAAAAATTTATGACAAAATAATCGAATATTGTCTATAGATTCTAAAAGTAGATTGTCCAACTAGATGTAAACAAATAATTTTATATGAATATGTGCAATCCTGAGCTTATACGAGGGCTGCAAAGTTCATTAACCGATCAGCTGGTTATCGGACAAATTTTGGCGGGAATCTGCACACAGACTTCAAACTTGCCTCGTTTTATAATACAAGCACCAATTTTACCCAAAAAAAATGGAAAATATTATTAATGGTATGTAAAATATAATATAGAGAATCCGATTCGTAATCAGTGTTACGTGTTTTTTCTGTGAATTGTTTTCGTGATGTCCTAAAATACTAAAATTTTATTCAAAGTGTCTGTGTATTATGGAGTATAACTAATTTTCTGTCACTTTCTGTCACCATCTGAGCTTGCAGAAGTGTTAATGTATATTTAATCTTTACAACGTAATTAAATACTTTTGCTCCTTTTTGCTCCTTTTTCTACCGTTGTCAGTTAAAGACAAGGTCGAGTTCAGTCACAGCACACTTTTTGAGGTTTGGCAGCGTAGCAATAAAAGCAAAGATGCGGTATTTGACTACATTTTGGAAAAACTTGGCACGCAAAATCTTGACTCCGAAGATATTCAGAACATTATGAAAAAAATAAAATCTTTTGATATATATATTAGCCAAAAACTAGCTAAATATAATAGGAATGTAACTCGCTTTAAAGAAAATAAGGCTGATTGGCTCAATTCTAAAATGATAATTGAATTCAGTGTGACAAGTTCACCTTCAAGCATCCAAAATGTGAAACGGGGAAGACCACAAATGAGCTATGAACATGGAGGTAAACGTCTAAAACATAAATTGGCATCTAACCTAGCCAACTGTGAGGATAATAACACAAGTTTGTTGCTGCACGCAGCTGCAGTTTCAGCAAAGAAAGCGAATGAAAAAGACATTGTATGTGTTTTAAAGAATTCCGTTCTATCGGAAAATGGAGCAAAAGAGGCAAAACGAAAACTATTTGTACCAGAGCCAGTACCCCTAACTCCTGACGAAGCTTTGGCATTTATCCTAGAAAATTCTTTGAGTAAATCTCAATATAAAAATATACGAGACACAAATAGTACTCACTTATCTGATATATATCCGCCTTATGACAAGGTTGTGAAAGCGAAGCTGGATTGTAGGCCTGAGGATATAATAGTTACCGAAGTTTCATGTAAAGTTACTCTGCAAAACTTGCTCAACCACACTGCAAGCAGAATACTACAAATGCAGGAAGATGTACTCAGGTCCTTTAAATCGATCAAAGATCTGATTTTAATTGTAAGCTATGGGTTTGACGGATCTACTGGGCAAAGCATATATAAGCAGAAATTCAATGATCATGAACCGGTTTCAAGCGATCATTCATTGTTTGTCACAACCATAATTCCACTTACATTAAAGGATAATATTGGTACAATATTGTGGATGAACCGGACACCACAGTCTGTAAGGTTTTGCAGACCATTAAAATTGGAATTTAAAAAATAAACTTCAGAACATATTCTCTCAGAAAAAAAAGATTTAGATGAACAAATAAAAAGTTTGTCTCCTTTTGTACATCAAATTACTGATGACCAAACAGTTTTGGTTTCATTTGATCTTCATATGACGCTGATTGATGGTAAAGTGCTTAATGTTTTAACCAACACAAACTCTTGCCAAAAATGTCCTGTATGCGGCAGCGGCCCAAAGCAGTTTTTGGAGATTCATGACATACATTCACCAACATTTAAGCCGAAACCTGAAAGCCTTCAATATGGTGTGAGCCCACTGCATGCATGGATTCGATTTTTTGAGTTTCTCTTGAACATTTCGTCCAGAATTCATATTTGCAAGTGGCAAATTCGAGATGGAAATGATAAATTAATAATGGCAGCTACAAAGAGGGAAATTCAGGAGCGAATGCGAAGGGAAATGGGGCTAAATGTTGATAAGCCAAAACAAAATGGTAGCGGAAACACAAATGATGGAAACACGGCCAGAATGGCGTTCAAAAATGTCGAATTATTGGCAGAAATTCTAAAGATGGATTTTGATATTTTAAATCGTTTTAAAATTATTCCTATAACCATATCCTGTGAACTTTCAGTTAATGCAGACAAGTTTCAAGACTTCTGTGATATTACATTTAAATTGTATTTAGAAAAGTATCGGTGGTACCCAATGTCACCTACGGTTCACAAAATTCTTGTACACGGTGCAGATATTATGAATAATTCAGTAGTACCTGTTGGCTGTCTAGGCGAAAGTGCATCAGAGGCACGGAATAAATTTTATAAGATTTATAGGCGATCTCACGCAAGACAGAATTCGAGGCTGAACAACATAATGGATGTGTTCCAAAGGTCCATGGACTCCTCTGATCCTTTATTGTCCAGCCTACATCTGAACAAAAGATTAAAGAAAAATAAAAGTAAAAATCTACCACACGAAGTTATTGAACTTTTGGAAATCCCTATAATTCCTTCAAATTTAACCAGCTGTAATACGACTGAAGATGAACAAAACAACTCCAGTTCCGACTCAAATAATTCATTCTTATTCGAACTGGATGCGGAAGAAAGTTAAAAAAACAGGCACAATAATATTTTATAGTTATCAGATTAAAAACAATAATAAATTTAACAACAATATATATGAAATGTACTTTTACTATCCATGCTTACATGGGGTTTGTTCGAATTTATGGATTTGGGGGCGGCAAGTGTGGGCATGGCCAGATCGAATTCAAATTTTGGCTATAATTTTTTGGTGATCTTATTATCAAATGTGCCAAGTTACAACTCTGTAGGATCATTATTGGATTTTATGCAAAAAAATCGGCCATTTCGGCCACTGTGCACAGGGGGGAAAACGTCAGGGTGTCCCGAAGGACCACATGATAAGAGGAGCCCCTTATATAAAGGTGTTACTCCAATGAGTTCCTTTTTAAAACTGTTTTTATTTCACACACTTCTCTTACAAGAAAGATACATGAAAATCTTAAATCTATTTAAAACTACTTATCAACGGACTGCTCGCTGACATGCTATGTGACCCTTTCTTAAGTGCCTCAAGTGCACCACATAAACATTTGGTTAGACTGCAGGAGATCGTCTTTCAAACCATGCTGTTAATCACTTATTCACATCGCCCTGCTATCAAAAAAAAAAAAAAAAAAAAAATTTGTAATATAAAAAACCCAAATTCGCGGCAACTCATCACCATCATGAACTGGCAAGCGGCCCCCCGTTCTCCAAAAGCGAAGCCGCCTAGGAAAAAGGCAAACTCCACAGAGCCAACCAGCAATGTGTCTAGCGACTCCGAATCCGGAGAAATAAAGCGGAAGCCAGCTAAAAAAGTGGACGACGATAAACCCAGCACCAGCGAGGCAGCCAGAGCTGCACTAATGGCCAAGATGAAGAGCAATTCATTTGCCCTCCTATCCGAAGATGATGACGACGACGGATCCGACCCTGACGACTACATGGATATTCTGGATATTCTGCCAAGGACTTCAAAGAAGGATGATGCACCCAGGAAAACCCCAAAGGAGATCAAGCCACCTCCGATCTTCATACCAGACGTGACCAACATTAAAGCCCTCTCTAAAGCCATATCCAGCGCCCTTGGCGACAAAGTTGACGTCACTTTTAAGACCAGCTTGAACAACACCACAAGGGTTATGACTCCAAACAAGGAGTCATACACCAAATTAAAGCAGTTCTTAACTGAAAACAACAAGCGATACCACACTTTTCAGCCTAGAGATGAACGCGCCTACCGAGTTGTCGTAAAAGGCCTTCACTTCTCCACAGACCCGGACGACATTAAGGAGGGCTTCAGCTCCAATGGGCACAACGTCAGGGACGTACACAATCCCACACAAAGAGGAACGAAGAAGCCGCTGAATCTCTTCTTTGTCAACCTCGAGCCTGCCAAAAATAATAAAGAAGCCTTCCAAATTAAACGGCTATGCAGCACCGTTGTCACAGTCGAGCCGCCAATTAAGTTTAACGACGTGCCTCAATGCTATCGTTGCCAGGCGTTCGGCCACACACAGCGTTACTGCCAACTGGAACACCGATGCGTTAAGTGCGGAGACCGCCACCCCACCGCTGAGTGCACCAAGGCCTCTAGCGAACCAGCCCTCTGCCTCCACTGCAATGGGCCTCATACAGCCTCTTACAAAGGCTGTCCATTTTATAAAAAGGCCAAAGGCGCGTTCGCCCCAAAGCCGACAGTATCACGAGGCCAGCAGCCTCACTTCAGCAAGGTCAACCCCAACTTGAGCTACGCCAGCGCTGCCAAAAGTGGAGTACCACAGTTTGACAATCCCGATCCTTGTCCTACAGACAACCCGATGGACGCCTTAATGGCCAGGATGGAGTCAATGTTCGAGCGAATGATGGAGAAGGTCATGAGCCAAATGACCAAAATGATGGCCACCATCTGCAGCTCCCTATGCAAGCGGGACTAGACATCACAGTTTGGAACGCCAACGGTCTGGTTAATTCCAGGCCAGAAGTCGAACTTTACTGTAAGACAAATCAAGCCGACGTTCTCCTAATTTCGGAAACCCACTTCACCACCCGATCATATTTGAAAATCCGAGGATATGACATCATTGCCGCCAACCACCCCAACGGCAGAGGTCGTGGAGGCGCGGCCATTCTGATCCGAAGCAGCATCAAATATGAGGCCCTTCCTGCCATCAGAGAAGAGTGGATTCAATGCGCCCAAATTCAAGTCACCACCACCAACGGAGATATCACCATTGCTGCTGCCTACTGCCCACCAAGACACAGAGTTAGTGTCGAGGATTTTGGCTTGCTTCTCGATTGTCTTGGTCCCAAATTCATTATTGGCGGGGACTTTAACGCAAAACACCCCTGGTGGGGCTCTAGGATCAGGAACCCGAAAGGCAATGCATTGTACAGGCAAGTCCAATCCAGAAGTCTGAGCTGTCACGGAACAGGTGCACCCACTTACTGGCCTACGGATCCACATAAGATCCCAGATGTGCTGGACTTCGTCATCTCAGGAGGATTGGATTCTGCTGGAATCCAAACCAGAGAAGTGGTCGATCTTATTTCGGACCACAGCGCCTTCGCCATATCACTCTACAGCCCTGCCATACTCCGGTCAGCCCGTAAAAGGCTTATTTATAAAGCTACAGATTTTGGCAAGTACCAACTTCACTTAAACACCGTCACCGACCCCAGCCTGCCTCTTGACTCTCCTTTTGACATCGAAACTGCCGTGGAAACGATGACCGCTCACATCCAACAAGCAGCCTCAGTAGCTGCTCCAAGACCCTCCAATCGACCAAGAGCTACCGACAGAGATATTCACTTCTGGAGCCCGGAAGTCGAAGAGCTCAAGCTCGAAAAACGGCGACTCCGGAGAGTATGGATGCTTTCAAGGAATCCCAGAGACAAAACCGCCCTTAACAGAGCGTCCAATATCCTGTCGGATACGCTAGCGAGGCTAAGGAAGGAGGCTTTTGATGGATTTGTTGAGCAACTCGAGCCAGGTGACCCCCAGCACAACCTATGGCGGGTCACGAAAAGCATCAGACGGCCCCTGAA
>JAWNNY010000156.1:0-12978 GCA_035046425.1 Drosophila anomalata
TTTTTCGCGCTAACAGTGACGATTTTCTATCCGTATTTATTGCTAAATTAGCGACGATTTTCTAGCGGTTTTACCGCTAACAGTGATGTTTTTCTAGCCGGTTTTATCGCTAAATTAGGGATGATTTTTTAGCGATTTTAGCGCTAACAATGACGATTTTCTATCCGTATTTATCGCTTACTTAGCGATGATTTTCTAGCGGTTTTAGCGCTAACAGTGATGATTTTCTAGCCGGTTTTATCGCTAAATTAGTGATAATTTTTTAACGATTTTAGCGCTAACAGTCATGTTTTTCTAGCCGGTTTTATCGCTAAGTTAGCGATGATTTTCTAGCGGTTTTTCGCGCTAACAGTGACGATTTTTTAGCGATTTTAGCGCTAACAGTCATGTTTTTCTAGCCGGTTTTATCGCTAAATTAGTGATAATTTTTTAACGATTTTAGCGCTAACAGGCATGTTTTTCTAGCCGGTTTTATCGCTAAGTTAGCGATGATTTTCTAGCGGTTTTTCGCGCTAACAGTGACGATTTTTTAGCGGTTTTTCGCGCTAACAGTGACGATTTTCTATCCGTATTTATCGCTAAATTAGCGATGAATTTCTAGCGGTTTTTCGTGCTAACAGTAATGATTTTCTAGCCGTTATAATCGACCCCGGGAAAGAGCGAGACAAACGCAAGTGCATGACAGCAGATGCAGGTGGCCAATCGAATGCAGGAGAGCGTGACGTCACGAACTCAATAAATTATTGCTGGCCAAACTTCTTTCCGGCGGCTGACCCGACACTAACAGTGATGTTTTTCTAGCCGGTTTTATCGCTAAATTAGGGATGATTTTTTAGCGATTTTAGCGCTAACAGTGACGATTTTCTATCCGTATTTATCGCTTAATTAGCGATGAATTTCTATCGGTTTTAGCGCTAAGAGTGATGATTTTCTAGCCGCTTTTATCGCTAAATTAGTGATAATTTTTTAACGATTTTAGCGCTAACAGTCATGTTTTTCTAGCCGGTTTTATCGCTAAGTTAGCGATGATTTTCTAGCGGTTTTTCGCGCTAACAGTGACGATTTTTTAGCGGTTTTTCGCGCTAACAGTGACGATTTTCTATCCGTATTTATCGCTAAATTAGCGATGAATTTCTAGCGGTTTTTCGTGCTTACAGTGATGATTTTCTAGCCGTCATAATCGACCCCGGGAAAGAGCGAGACAAACGCAAGTGCATGACAGCAGATGCAGGTGGCCAATCGAATCCACGAGAGCGTGACGTCACGAACTCAATAAATTATTGATGGCCAAACTTCTTTCCGGCGGCTGACCCGACACTAACAGTGATGTTTTTCTAGCCGGTTTTATCGCTAAATTAGTGATGATTTTCTAGCGGTTTTAGCGCTAACAGTGATGATTTTCTAGCCGGTTTAATCGCTAAATTAGCGATGATTTTCTAGCGGTTTTTCGCGCTAACAGTGACGATTTTCTATCCATATTTATCGCTAAATTAGCGATGATTTTCTAGCGGTTTTTCGCGCTAACAGTGATGATTTTCTAGCCGATATTATCGAGCCCGGGAGAGAGCGAGACAAACGCAATTGCATGACGGCAGATGCAGGTGGCCAATCGAATGCACGAGAGCGTGACGTCACGAACTCAATTAATTATTGCTGGCCAAACTTCTTTCCGGCGGCTGACCCGACACTAACAGTGATGTTTTTCTAGCCGGTTTTATCGCTAAATTAGTGATGATTTTCTAGCCCTATTCGCGCTAACAGTGACGATTTTCTAGCCGGTTTTATCGCTAAATTAGTGATGATTTTTTTGCGATTTTTTGCGCTAAAAGTGATGTTTTTCTAGCCTGTTTTATCGCTAAATTAGCGATGATTTTCTAGCGGTTTTTCGCGCTAACAGTGACGATTTTCTATCCGTATTTATCGCTTAATTAGCGATGATTTTCTAGCGGTTTTTCGCGCTAACGGTGACGATTTTCTATCCGTATTTATTGCTAAATTAGCGACGATTTTCTAGCGGTTTTACCGCTAACAGTGATGTTTTTCTAGCCGGTTTTATCGCTAAATTAGGGATGATTTTTTAGCGATTTTAGCGCTAACAGTGACGATTTTCTATCCGTATTTATCGCTAAATTAGCGATGATTTTCTAGCCGTTTTTCGCGGTAACAGTGACGATTTTTTAGCGATTTTAGCGCTAACAGTCATGTTTTTCTAGCCGGTTTTATCGCTAAATTTGGGATGATTTTTTAGCGATTTTAGCGCCAACAGTGATGTTTTTCTAGCCTGTTTTATCGCTAAATTAGCGATGATTTTCTAGCGGTTTTTCGCGCTAACAGTGACGATTTTCTATCCGTATTTATCGCTAAATTAGCGATGATTTTCTAGCGGTTCTACCGCTAACAGTGATGATTTTCTAGCCGATTATATCGCTAAATTAGTGATGATTTTTTAGCGATTTTAGCGCTAACAGTGACGATTTTCTATCCGTATTTATCGCTAAATTAGCGATGATTTTCTAGCCATTTTTCGCGGTAACAGTGACGATTTTTTAGCGATTTTAGCGCTAACAGTCATGTTTTTCTAGCCGGTTTTATCGCTAAATTAGGGATGATTTTTTTGCGATTTTAGCGCTAAAAGTGATGTTTTTCTAGCCTGTTTTATCGCTAAATTAGCGATGATTTTCTAGCGGTTTTTCGCGCTAACAGTGACGATTTTCTATCCGTATTTATCGCTTAATTAGCGATGATTTTCTAGCGGTTTTTCGCGCTAACAGTGACGATTTTCTATCCGTATTTATTGCTAAATTAGCGACGATTTTCTAGCGGTTTTACCGCTAACAGTGATGTTTTTCTAGCCGGTTTTATCGCTAAATTAGGGATGATTTTTTAGCGATTTTAGCGCTAACAGTGACGATTTTCTATCCGTATTTATCGCTAAATTAGCGATGATTTTCTAGCCGTTTTTCGCGGTAACAGTGACGATTTTTTAGCGATTTTAGCGCTAACAGTCATGTTTTTCTAGCCGGTTTTATCGCTAAATTAGTGATAATTTTTTAACGATTTTAGCGCTAACAGTCATGTTTTTCTAGCCGGTTTTATCGCTAAGTTAGCGATGATTTTCTAGCGGTTTTTCGCGCTAACAGTGACGATTTTTTAGCGGTTTTTCGCGCTAAGAGTGACGATTTTCTATCCGTATTTATCGCTAAATTAGCGATGAATTTCTAGCGGTTTTTCGTGCTAACAGTGATGATTTTCTAGCCGTTATAATCGACCCCGGGAAAGAGCGAGACAAACGCAAGTGCATGACAGCAGATGCAGGTGGCCAATCGAATGCACGAGAGCGTGACGTCACGAACTCAATAAAATATTGCTGGCCAAACTTCTTTCCGGCGGCTGACCCGACACTAACAGTGATGTTTTTCTAGCCGGTTTTATCGCTAAATTTGGGATGATTTTTTAGCGATTTAAGCGCTAACAGTGATGTTTTTCTAGCCTGTTTTATCGCTTAATTAGCGATGATTTTCTAGCGGTTTTTCGCGCTAACAGTGACGATTTTCTATCCGTATTTATCGCTAATTTAGCGATGAATTTCTAGCGGTTTTTCGCGCTAACAGTGATGATTTTCTAGCCGTTATTATCGAGCCCGGGAGAGAGCGAGACAAACGCAAGTGCATGACGGCAGATGCAGGTGGCCAATCGAATGCACGAGAGCGTGACGTCACGAACTCAATAAATTATTGCTGGCCAAACTTCTTTCCGGCAGCTGACCCGACACTAACAGTCATGTTTTTCTAGCCGGTTTTATCGCTAAATTAGGGATGATTTTTTTGCGATTTTAGCGCTAAAAGTGATGTTTTTCTAGCCGGTTTTATCGCTAAATTAGGGATGATTTTTTAGCGATTTTAGCGCTAACAGTGACGATTTTCTATCCGTATTTATCGCTAAATTAGCGATGATTTTCTAGCCGTTTTTCGCGGTAACAGTGACGATTTTTTAGCGATTTTAGCGCTAACAGTCATGTTTTTCTAGCCGGTTTTATCGCTAAATTAGTGATAATTTTTTAACGATTTTAGCGCTAACAGTCATGTTTTTCTAGCCCGTTTTATCGCTAAGTTAGCGATGATTTTCTAGCGGTTTTTCGCTCTAACAGTGACGATTTTTTAGCGGTTTTTCGCGCTAACAGTGACGATTTTCTATCCGTATTTATCGCTAAATTAGCGATGAATTTCTAGCGGTTTTTCGTGCTAACAGTGATGATTTTCTAGCCGTTATAATCGACCCCGGGAAAGAGCGAGACAAACGCAAGTGCATGACAGCAGATGCAGGTGGCCAATCGAATGCACGAGAACGTGACGTCACGAACTCAATAAATTATTGCTGGACAAACTTCTTTCCGGCGGCTGACCCGACACTAACAGTGATGTTTTTCTAGCCGGTTTTATCGCTAAATTTGGGATGATTTTTTAGCGATTTTAGCGCTAACAGTGACGATTTTCTATCCGTATTTATCACTTAATTAGCGATGAATTTCTATCGGTTTTAGCGCTAAGAGTGATGATTTTCTAGCCAGTTTTATCGCTATATTAGCGATGATTTTCTAGCCCTTTTCGCGCTAACAGTGACGATTTTCTAGCCGGTTTTATCGCTAAATTAGGGATGATTTTTTTAGCGATTTTAGCGCTAACAGTCATGTTTTTCTAGCCGGTTTTATCGCTAAATTAGTGATAATTTTTTAACGATTTTAGCGCTAACAGTCATGTTTTTCTAGCCGGTTTTATCGCTAAATTAGTGATGATTTTTTAGCGATTTTAGCGCTAACAGTCATGTTTTTCTAGCGAGTAAGTTAGCGATGATTTTCTAGCTGTTTTTCGCGCTAACAGTGACGATTTTTTATCCGTATTTATCGCTAATTTAGCGATGAATTTCTGGCGGTTTTTCGCGCTAGCAGTGATGATTTTCTAGCCGATATTATCGAGCCCGGGAGAGAGCGAGACAAACGCAATTGCTATCGCCGGTTTTATCGCTAAATTAGTGATAATTTTTTAACGATTTTAGCGCTAACAGTCATGTTTTTCTAGCCCGTTTTATCGCTAAGTTAGCGATGATTTTCTAGCGGTTTTTCGCTCTAACAGTGACGATTTTTTAGCGGTTTTTCGCGCTAACAGTGACGATTTTCTATCCGTATTTATCGCTAAATTAGCGATGAATTTCTAGCGGTTTTTCGTGCTAACAGTGATGATTTTCTAGCCGTTATAATCGACCCCGGGAAAGAGCGAGACAAACGCAAGTGCATGACAGCAGATGCAGGTGGCCAATCGAATGCACGAGAGCGTGACGTCACGAACTCAATAAATTATTGCTGGCCAAACTTCTTTCCGGCGGCTGACCCGACACTAACAGTGATGTTTTTCTAGCCGGTTTTATCGCTAAATTTGGGATGATTTTTTAGCGATTTTAGCGCTAACAGTGACGATTTTCTATCCGTATTTATCACTTAATTAGCGATGAATTTCTATCGGTTTTAGCGCTAAGAGTGATGATTTTCTAGCCAGTTTTATCGCTATATTAGCGATGATTTTCTAGCCCTTTTCGCGCTAACAGTGACGATTTTCTAGCCGGTTTTATCGCTAAATTAGGGATGATTTTTTTAGCGATTTTAGCGCTAACAGTCATGTTTTTCTAGCCGGTTTTATCGCTAAATTAGTGATAATTTTTTAACGATTTTAGCGCTAACAGTCATGTTTTTCTAGCCGGTTTTATCGCTAAATTAGTGATGATTTTTTAGCGATTTTAGCGCTAACAGTCATGTTTTTCTAGCGAGTAAGTTAGCGATGATTTTCTAGCTGTTTTTCGCGCTAACAGTGACGATTTTTTATCCGTATTTATCGCTAATTTAGCGATGAATTTCTGGCGGTTTTTCGCGCTAGCAGTGATGATTTTCTAGCCGATATTATCGAGCCCGGGAGAGAGCGAGACAAACGCAATTGCATGACGACAGATGCAGGTGGCCAATCGAATGCACGAGAGCGTGACGTCACGAACTCAATTAATTATTGCTGGCCAAACTTCTTTCCGGCGGCTGACCCGACACTAACAGTGATGTTTTTCTAGCCGGTTTTATCGCTAAATTAGTGATGATTTTTTAGCGATTTTAGCGCTAACAGTCATGTTTTTCTAGCCGGTTTTATCGCTAAATTAGCGATGATTTTCTAGCGGTTTTTCGCGCTAAAAGTGACGATTTTCTATCCGTATTTATCGCTAAATTAGCGATGAATTTCTAGCGGTTTTTCGCGCTAACAGTGATGATTTTCTAGCCGGTTTTATCGCTAAATTAGTGATGATTTTTTAGCGATTTTAGCGCTAACAGTCATGTTTTTCTAGCCGGTTTTATAGCTAAATTAGCGATGATTTTCTAGCGGTTTTTCGCGCTAAAAGTGACGATTTTCTATCCGTATTTATCGCTAAATTAGCGATGAATTTCTAGCGGTTTTTCGCGCTAACAGTCATGTTTTTCTAGCCGGTTTTATCGCTAAATTACGGATGATTTTTTTGCGATTTTAGCGCTAAAAGTGATGTTTTTCTAGCCTGTTTTATCGCTAAATTAGCGATGATTTTCTAGCGGTTTTTCGCGCTAACAGTGACGATTTTCTATCCGTATTTATCGCTTAATTAGCGATGATTTTCTAGCGGTTTTTCGCGCTTACAGTGACGATTTTCTATCCGTATTTATTGCTAAATTAGCGACGATTTTCTAGCGGCTTTACCGCTTACAGTGATGTTTTTCTATCCGGTTTTATCGCTAAATTAGGGATGATTTTTTAGCGATTTTAGCGCTAACAGTGACGATTTTCTATCCGTATTTATCGCTAAATTAGCGATGATTTTCAAGCCGTTTTTCGGGGTAACAGTGACGATTTTTTAGCGATTTTAGCGCTAACAGTCATGTTTTTCTAGCCGGTTTTATCGCTAAATTAGTGATAATTTTTTAACGATTTTAGCGCTAACAGTCATGTTTTTCTAGCCGGTTTTATCGCTAAGTTAGCGATGATTTTCTAGCGGTTTTTCGCGCTAACAGTGACGATTTTTTAGCGGTTTTTCGCGCTAACAGTGACGATTTTCTATCCGTATTTATCGCTAAATTAGCGATGAATTTCTAGCGGTTTTTCGTGCTAACAGTGATGATTTTGTAGCCGTTATAATCGACCCCGGGAAAGAGCGAGACAAACGCAAGTGCATGACAGCAGATGCAGGTGGCCAATCGAATGCACGAGAGCGTGACGTCACGAACTCAATAAATTATTGCTGGCCAAACTTCTTTCCGGCGGCTGACCCGACACTAACAGTGATGTTTTTCTAGCCGGTTTTATCGCTAAATTTGGGATGATTTTTTAGCGATTTTAGCGCTAACAGTGACGATTTTCTATCCGTATTTATCGCTTAATTAGCGATGAATTTCTATCGGTTTTAGCGCTAAGAGTGATGATTTTCTAGCCGGTTTTATCGCTAAATTAGCGATGATTTTCTAGCGATTTTAGCGCTAAAAGTGATGATTTTCTAGCCAGTTTTATCGCTATATTAGCGATGATTTTCTAGCCCTTTTCGATCTAACAGTGACGATTTTCTAGCCGGTTTTATCGCTAAATTAGGGATGATTTTTTAGCGATTTTAGCGCTAACAGTCATGTTTTTCTAGCCGGTTTTATCGCTAAATTAGCGATGATTTTCTAGCGGTTTTTCGCGCTAACAGTGACGATTTTCTATCCGTATTTATCGCTAAATTAGCGATGAATTTCTAGCGGTTTTTCGCGTTAACAGTAATGATTTTCTAGCCGTTATTATCGAGCCCGGGAGAGAGCGAGACAAACGCAAGTGCATGACGGCAGATGCAGGTGGCCAATCGAATGCACGAGAGCGTGACGTCACGAACTCAATAAATTATTGCTGGCCAAACTTCTTTCCGGCAGCTGACCCGACACTAACAGTCATGTTTTTCTAGCCGGTTTTATCGCTAAATTAGGGATGATTTTTTAGCGATTTTAGCGCTAACAGTCATGTTTTTCTAGCCGGTTTTATCGCTAAATTAGCGATGATTTTCTAGCGGTTTTTCGCGCTAACAGTGACGATTTTCTATCCGTATTTATCGCTAAATTAGCGATGATTTTCTAGCGGTTTTAGCGCTAACAGTGATGATTTTCTAGCTTGTTTTATCGCTAAATTAGTGATGATTTTTTAGCGATTTTAGCGCTAACAGTCATGTTTTTCTAGCCGGTTTTATCGCTAAGTTAGCGATGATTTTCTAGCGGTTTTTCGCGCTAACAGTGACGATTTTCCATCCGTATTTATCGCTAAATTAGCGATGAATTTCTAGCGGTTTTTCGCGTTAACAGTAATGATTTTCTAGCCGTTATTATCGAGCCCGGGAGAGAGCGAGACAAACGCAAGTGCATGACGGCAGATGCAGGTGGCCAATCGAATGCACGAGAGCGTGACGTCACGAACTCAATAAATTTTGCTGGCCAAACTTCTTTCCGGCGGCTGACCCGACACTAACAGTGATGTTTTTCTAGCCGGTTTTATCGCTAAATTTGGGATGATTTTTTAGCGATTTTAGCGCTAACAGTGACGATTTTCTATCCGTATTTATCGCTTAATTAGCGATGAATTTCTATCGGTTTTAGCGCTAAGAGTGATGATTTTCTAGCCGGTTTTATCGCTAAATTAGCGATGATTTTCTAGCGATTTTAGCGCTAAAAGTGATGATTTTCAAGCCAGTTTTATCGCTATATTAGCGATGATTTTCTAGCCCTTTTCGCGCTAACAGTGACGATTTTCTAGCCGGTTTTATCGCTAAATTAGGGATGATTTTTTAGCGATTTTAGCGCTAACAGTCATGTTTTTCTAGCCGGTTTTATCGCTAAATTAGTGATAATTTTTTAACGATTTTAGCGCTAACAGTCATGTTTTTCTAGCCGGTTTTATCGCAAAGTTAGCGATGATTTTCTAGCGGTTTTTCGCGCTAACAGTGACGATTTTTTATCCGTATTTATCGCTAATTTAGCGATGAATTTCTGGCGGTTTTTCGCGCTAGCAGTGATGATTTTCTAGCCGATATTATCGAGCCCGGGAGAGAGCGAGACAAACGCAATTGCATGACGGCAGATGCAGGTGGCCAATCGAATGCACGAGAGCGTGACGTCACGAACTCAATTAATTATTGCTGGCCAAACTTCTTTCCGGCGGCTGACCCGACACTAACAGTGATGTTTTTCTAGCCGGTTTTATCGCTAAATTAGTGATGATTTTTTAGCGATTTTAGCGCTAACAGTCATGTTTTTCTAGCCGGTTTTATCGCTAAATTAGCGATGATTTTCTAGCGGTTTTTCGCGCTAAAAGTGACGATTTTCTATCCGTATTTATCGCTAAATTAGCGATGATATTCTAGCGGTTTTAGCGCTAACAGTGATGATTTTCTATCCGGTTTTATCGCTAAATTAGTGATGATTTTTTACCGATTTTAGCGCTAACAGTCATGTTTTTCTAGCCGGTTTTATCGCTAAGTTAGCGATGATTTTCTAGCGGCTTTTCGCGCTAACAGTGACGATTTTCTATCCGTATTTATCGCTAAATTAGCGATGAATTTCTGGCGGTTTTTCGCGCTAACAGTGATGATTTTCTAGCCGGTTTTATCGCTAAATTAGTGATGATTTTTTAGCGATTTTAGCGCTAACAGTCATGTTTTTCTAGCCGGTTTTATCGCTAAATTAGCGATGATTTTCTAGCGGTTTTTCGCGCTAACAGTGACGATTTTCTATCCGTATTTATCGCTAAATTAGCGATGAATTTCTAGCGGTTTTTCGCGTTAACAGTAATGATTTTCTAGCCGTTATTATCGAGCCCGGGAGAGAGCGAGACAAACGCAAGTGCATGACGGCAGATGCAGGTGGCCAATCGAATGCACGAGAGCGTGACGTCACGAACTCAATAAATTATTGCTGGCCAAACTTCTTTCCGGCGGCTGACCCGACACTAACAGTGATGTTTTTCTAGCCGGTTTTATCGCTAAATTTGGGATGATTTTTTAGCGATTTTAGCGCTAACAGTGACGATTTTCTATCCGTATTTATCGCTTAATTAGCGATGAATTTCTATCGGTTTTAGCGCTAAGAGTGATGATTTTCTAGCCGGTTTTATCGCTAAATTAGCGATGATTTTCTAGCGATTTTAGCGCTAAAAGTGATGATTTTCTAGCCAGTTTTATCGCTATATTAGCGATGATTTTCTAGCCCTTTTCGCGCTAACAGTGACGATTTTCTAGCCGGTTTTATCGCTAAATTAGGGATGATTTTTTAGCGATTTTAGCGCTAACAGTCATGTTTTTCTAGCCGGTTTTATCGCTAAATTAGTGATAATTTTTTAACGATTTTAGCGCTAACAGTCATGTTTTTCTAGCCGGTTTTATCGCAAAGTTAGCGATGATTTTCTAGCGGTTTTTCGCGCTAACAGTGACGATTTTTTTTCCGTATTTATCGCTAATTTAGCGATGATTTTCTAGCGGCTTTTCGCGCTAACAGTGACGATTTTCTATCCGTATTTATCGCTAAATTAGCGATGAATTTCTAGCGGTTTTTCGCGCTAACAGTGATGATTTTCTAGCCGATTTTATCTTTAAATTAGTGAAGATTTTTTAGCGATTTTAGCGCTAACAGTCATGTTTTTCTAGCCGGTTTTATCGCTAAATTAGCGATGATTTTCTAGCGGTTTTTCGCGCTAACAGTGACGATTTTCTATCCGTATTTATCGCTAAATTAGCGATGAATTTCTAGCGGTTTTTCGCGTTAACAGTAATGATTTTCTAGCCGTTATTATCGAGCCCGGGAGAGAGCGAGACAAACGCAAGTGCATGACGGCAGATGCAGGTGGCCAATCGAATGCACGAGAGCGTGACGTCACGAACTCAATAAATTATTGCTGGCCAAACTTCTTTCCGGCAGCTGACCCGACACTAACAGTGATGTTTTTCTAGCCGGTTTTATCGCTAAATTAGGGATGATTTTTTAGCGATTTTAGCGCTAAAAGTGATGTTTTTCTAGCCTGTTTTATCGCTAATTTAGCGATGAATTTCTAGCGGTTTTTCGCGCTAACAGTGATGATTTTCTAGCCGTTATTATAGAGCCCGGGAGAGAGCGAGACAAACGCAAGTGCATGACGGCAGATGCAGGTGGCCAATCGAATGCACGAGAGCGTGACGTCACGAACTCAATAAATTATTGCTGGCCAAACTTCTTTCCCGCAGCTGACCCGACACTAACAGTCATGTTTTTCTAGCCGGTTTTATCGCTAAATTAGCGATGATTTCCTAGCGGTTTTTCGCGCTAACAGTGACGATTTTCTATCCGTATTTATCGCTAAATTAGCGATGATTTTCTAGCGGTTTTAGCGCTAACAGTGATGATTTTCTAGCCGGTTGTATCGCTAAAGTAGTGATAATTTTTTAACGATTTTAGCGCTTACAGTCATGTTTTTCTAGCCGGTTTTATCGCTAAGTTAGCGATGATTTTCTAGCGCTTTTTCGCGCTAACAGTGACGATTTTCTATCCGTATTTATCGCTAAATTAGCGATGATTTTCTAGCGGTTTTAGCGCTAACAGTGACGATTTTCTATCCGTATTTATCGCTAAATTAGCGATGATTTTCTAGCGGTTTTAGCGCTAACAGTGATGATTTTCTAGCCGGTTTTATCGCTAAATTAGCGATGATTTTCTAGCGGTTTTTCGCGCTAACAGTGACGATTTTCTATCCGTTTTTATCGCTTAATTAGCGATGATATTCTAGCGGTTTTTCGCGCTAACAGTGACGATTTTCTATCCGTATTTATCGCTAAATTAGCGATGATTTTCTAGCGGTTTTACCGCTAACAGTGATGATTTTCTAGCCGGTTTTATCGCTAAATTAGTGATGATTTTTTAGCGATTTTAGCGCTAACAGTCATGTTTTTCTAGCCGGTTTTATCGCTAAGTTAGCGATGATTTTCTAGCGGTTTTTCGCGCTAACAGTGACGATTTTCCATCCGTATTTATCGCTAAATTAGCGATGAATTTCTGGCGGTTTTTCGCGCTAACAGTGATGATTTTCTAGCCGGTTTTATCGCTAAATTAGTGATGATTTTTTAGCGATTTTAGCGCTAACAGTCATGTTTTTGTAACCGGTTTTTTCGCTAAATTAGCGATGATTTTCTAGCGGTTTTTCGCGCTAACAGTGACGATTTTCTATCCGTATTTATCGCTAATTTAGCGATGAATTTCTAGCGGTTTTTCGCGCTAACAGTGATGATTTTCTAGCCGGTTTTATCGCTAAATTAGTGATAATTTTTTAACGATTTTAGCGCTTACAGTTATGTTTTTCTAGCCGGTTTTATCGCTAAGTTAGCGATGATTTTCTAGCGGTTTTTCGCGCTAACAGTGATGATTTTCTAGCCGTTATTATCGAGCCCGGGAGAGAGCGAGACAAACGCAAGTGCATGACGGCAGATGCAGGTGGCCAATCGAATGCACGAGAGCGTGACGTCACGAACTCAATAAATTATTGCTGGCCAAACTTCTTTCCGGCAGCTGACCCGACACTAACAGTCATGTTTTTCTAGCCGGTTTTATCGCTAAATTAGGGAGGATTTTTAAGCGATTTTAGCGCTAAAAGTGATGTTTTTCTAGCCTGTTTTATCGCTAAATTAGCGATGATTTTCTAGCGGTTTTTCGCGCTAACAGTGACGATTTTCTATCCGTATTTATCGCTAATTTAGCGATGAATTTCTAGCGGTTTTTCGCGCTAACAGTGATGATTTTCTAGCCGTTATTATCGAGCCCGGGAGAGAGCGAGACAAACGCAAGTGCATGACGGCAGATGCAGGTGGCCAATCGAATGCACGAGAGCGTGACGTCACGAACTCAATAAATTATTGCTGGCCAAACTTCTTTCCGGCAGCTGA
>JAWNNY010000158.1:0-33641 GCA_035046425.1 Drosophila anomalata
GACATCTGCATGATTACATTCATAACATACGTCTAATAGAGTACATTCGAATCGAATAGAATGGAGTGAGTGGAATGTTGGAAATGAAATGAAATTGTGTTATGAATGTAAGCTTAGGTTCCTCTCGTAATTTGAGACTTCAAACGAAATGACAGGGAATGAACGAAACGAAAAGTGAAATGAGAAATATGTGGATGCTCATGTCAATATCATGAATCCTTCGAGTTGTTTCTTATCATTCTGAGAGCTGCTACAAATTTGTCTACAAATATATATGTACACTGGTTTTTTTAAAGTTTGGTTTTTAGTATTATTTCGATGTCCCCAAATTTGACAATACAAGAGCAAGGTGAGATACAAGAAATTTCTGGAGATTGAGAAATATTAAGGTTGCATACACTTTTTATTTTAGTGCTTATAGCTTGGTGGCATTTAAATAAGCAATTTTTTCCGCTATAGCACAAAACAAGCTGCAAAATATTTTGCATTCCAGCGAGCAGCGCGGCTTCGGAACGGACCTTTTCAAACGCAAGAAATTTGATAACAGAGAAGCGTTGTCAAATAGCCACTAACTCTGAACATATTGCCAAATTAATGTTTTTGCATTCCAATTTAAATTAGATATAAATTTGCTGCATTTAATTTGTTTTTTATTTCCTTTTATTTACATTTACAACTCGAATCATTTGAATGAAACGTCTCTGTTTTCATCGTTCTCAATTCACTCAATTCGTTTCCTTCTACCAAATGATTGTGCAAATGAGTAGGCGTAAGAGATCCAACCCTCTCACATCATGTTGGCTTTGCTTTCAAATTCCTTCAACTCATTTTTAGCATTGTGCATTTGAATGTGGGTTTTATGCCACTCATGCAGATGTCTAATATGTATCTAAATATCATTTTTTTATGCACACTTTTCATTTCGTCCAGCTTCTTTCAAATTTTGTCCATTGAATCTATAAATATATTGAATTTTATGAGGATTAGATTGAAAATTGAATCGCATTTATGTACTTACTTTCCTTATTTTGCAGTTATTCTAAAAATATATGGATTATAAATATTATATTGGGTGAATTTGACTCCATAACAAATTTTCTGTCCATAATACCCTTGACTATAGTATCCATATACTGTCTATTTGGTCATTGAGTCTTTTCAATGACTTTTTCCTTTTTTCCAAAATAACAAAAAACGGAATTATTTATTTTACAACGTTATAAAATGTTTATTTGTTCGCATATGAAATGGAGTGCCAGAAAGCAAGTGGGCCCGCCTTTTAGCATAGGACGAGCGAAAGGTCGTTAATGTAACGTCGGCGATAGGTCGACCGGGGTAGCAACACGGGATGGTGCGGTGAGTTAGCCTACGTGGCAGCCCCATCGCTTGGTAGGACCCTATTCAGCATTGCATGGAGAGCTTTGACGATCTGGACTGACGCAGGACTGGCAATAATAAAAAGGCCACGAGGGGCCATTTGCCGGTGTACGCGGAGTTGAGTTGAGGCAGTTCGCGGATCACAGAAGCGAGGTGAGTCATGAGGTTAGGTCATAGTCGTGCGAGCCTGACGTAGAGGTTTTCGTTTCGTTAGGTCAAGGGCACAAGGATACAAGCTAGATCCCTAGTGGCAGCGAGGCGTGGTGTGAGCGACGCGCGCAGAGGAGGCAGACAGCTGTGGCGTTCGGCCAGAAGAAGCAGAGCGAGTCTCAGACGCGGCACGAATCTCACCATCCGGCCGCCCAAGAGGGGGCGGAGAAGGGACATTGAAACCTAGTTTGGAGCTAGGAGCCGAGTGAGCTCGACTGGAGCTGAAGTAGCGGCAAGCAGTCGGGGCCGAAAGCGGAGAAGAGGAAGTAGTGTCCGGAATTTGCAAGCTGGAGCACTGCTGCTGGCTAAATATTTTGTGTTGGCATTGTTAAAGGGATAGGCGAGAGTCCTCCCGATATGTATATTTTCTTGTCCAGCCTCGAGAAGTGGAAGCGCTTCAACGACTCGTCGCGGATATAAAACAAAGTGAGTAATCTTCAATCTATGCCAAGCTATCAGCTGGAGTGATGCGAGATTCTCCGATCAATATTTTTCCACGTTTTCCGAGTTCCGGCCCAAGAGGCTTCACCAGTTAGACAGTCAACCACCTTGTTGCATTGAACAGAAATAAAAAGTAAATGGAAAATTGAACATGGCCCACCTCCGTACGCGGACTTTGTAGTGGAGCACTTTTAGCAATTAAAATTTTATGATATGAAACTGAAATCTTTAGTGATAAGTTATTGTTAATCGTAGTAAGAAGGAATATATATTGAATTATTGGGATATTTAGGAAACTAGAAAAGAGATGTTATTTGGAGATCTTTAAGGAATAAATATAAAGTTTATAATAGAGTGAAAAAACACAGTTCGCCTCGATTGATTTACCACCGCCCTGCCGCCAGCCTATGCCATGTACCTTCTTAGGGATCCCCGAAGGATCCTGATACACACCGTTCTAAGGAGCCCGAGTTTGACCTACGCGGTTCGTGAGGTCGCGCACGCATTATTATTGAAATAATTTATAATTCCCGAGGCAGCATGTAGGGGAGAGAAGGGGGTGTTTCAGAACCCCCCCATTAGCCGACGAGATCTGGCCGGGCACCGCGTGCAACCCTTTCTCTCGTCCGATATTTCCAGCGGTGCCACCTCAGTACTGCAACTATACGTTACATTTACTTAAAGACAAAGATAAAATAAACCCGAGAATTCTAGCCAACGGCCACTTCATGGGGGTAGGTTCTCGTCCTTGACTAGCACTACATCGTTAATCGCCAAGGCAGGGCCGGATGCACGCCATTTGGAGCGCTGCTGAAGAAGGCTTAAATACTCCTCCTTCCATCGGGCCCAGAAAGACTGCTGCAGGAAATTCAGCTTTGTGACAACAGGCTCGATAAAACTGACTGACGGGCCAGCAGTTAAAAAATGGGATGTCATTAGAACATCAAGTTCTGCAGGATCCTCTGAAAGAGACAATAAAGGCCGTGAGTTTATGACAGCACCAATGTGACAAAGCAGAATTCGCAACTCGTCAAATCCAAGAACTGAGGATCCAACAGCCCGGTAAAAATTATGCTTTGCGGTTTTGACAGTGTAATGCGCTTGTTGTAACTTAACAACAAACCAAATGCCTAAAAGTAAACCTCATTTAGTTAAGCTTGGAATAACCGAAAATACAAAACAAAAAAACAAAAAGCTTGGTTAAGCTTAAAGTTTCTTATCTATTGATAATCAATTATCTACCCAGAATTGAGCATTTAAGTATCGGTCTAAGCATAGAATAAGCAGCGGCCAACTTCTTTTCTCTTGCGGCTGCTAAGATAAGCGCATCGCTCGCGGTTAAACTCCAGTATATATTTAACCCCGGGGAAAAAAAAAAAAAAGACACGTGGTGGGGAATTTCCACATAAGTTTCCCAAAACTAAGCGCAGAGGGAAGTGAGCAGCGCTCAGTGTATTAAAAGTGAATTACATTTTTGCGGTGCCAATTCAAGGTAAATAAAACCTTTGTTTTCGGCCTCACGCGTTTTTTTTTAATTTGACTTATTTTTTTTAGGTCGAATTGGCACCCAGTAAGAACCCATTTGTGTATTGTTCTTACATTGGGAATAAGTTTACAATCCCCCAAGGAAGCCCTTCTTAGGGTAATTCCAGCGCCACGCCGCGGGATCTGATGGATTTATTATAAATTAGTGTGAGAGACACAATTTTCTTTTGGGATTAAGGTGCATGTGCAATAATTTTCCCTCATAATTTAAAACCCGCCAATGGCCAGCATATGCCCCCGAATTATTCTCATCCAATGACGTCACTCATCGCCCAAGACAGTTACGCTTGTCCCGTATTGGTTTCCGGAACTATTAATTTGATTTAGCTATTTTTATTTTGGTAGTATGTAGTTTTTTTTTTGGAGCTTGGAGTTTAATAATGTAAGAAAATAACGTTTCCAGTTCCCTTAATTTTGTATTTCTTTTTATTATTTAAATACTAAAACTGAACGGTATGGAAATATTAATTAATTTGGTGAATATATATATATATACATACATAAAAATAACCTCTATGCCCTAAAATTATAGATTCATCGCTCAACCCGACAAAAGATCTTTTGGACGTGGAAATTAAACTCGATGTAAGTGAAAAAAAAAAAACTCATTACCCCAAATTAAATATTGTTGGTGGTTAGGCTGATTTTTCTCAGTGTAATAAAAGCTTTACCTCAAAGATTTTTATCTCCCATACGGTAAAATCGAACCACGCGGTTCCAATTAAATACCGAACAACGGTACACTGAAAGAAAAGAAAGAAAAAATAAAAACGAAAATCTTTCTGGCACGTGCTGGCTAACAGTTGATTATATATATATATTTTCCTTTTTTTTATTCCCAATATTTAATAATGGCCTTCCGCAATGACAACAAAGAAAAATGAATTACATTTCTTTTCTTAAATTAATTAAGAAATATTTAATAAAAATTAATGGAATCTTGGAACATTATTTTTAATACTCTTGCCGTGTTCCAACATTAAAAAAAAAAAAACCCTTGCTAAAGTTAATCATAAACCCTTGCTATCAAATTTGAATTGGAAATGAATAAGTTACTATGGAGACATTTTACGATATACATTTAGGAAATAATATTAGAGAATACCCGCTATGGAAGACAAGATTCTCTTCATAAACATGATTCTTGTTATTAATTTTATATAGACATATATAATATTATTGCCTATTAATGCGACTTATTATTTCTTATACCAACTTATAAAGATATAAATTCTAAGATAATTTGTTTTCTCGATTATAACCTATCTAATAGATACATTTAATTATATACTTGATTTAAATTTCCTTCTTTTGCCTTATGCAACTTAATAACCATGAATAAATTTTATAACGTTTAAAAATGAATTGCTAATCTATTATCTAGAGGAGTCATGCAGGATGAAGATGGCAGGTGAAATTAAATAGCCGGATTTTCTTTGGGATCATCAAAAAAATTATTTCGCGGACTTGGTGATCATGGAAGGGTGGGCAACGGCTGTGGCAAAACATCCGCTCAGCTTTACATCGTCTGCTGCAACTCCACCAGCGCAGTCGCAACGGCCTTAATTACTCTGAATGTCGAAAGCAATGCAAGAATCCTTTTTATTCCCTTTCCCGATATTTCCTTCAGTACGTACTAACCCCCCCCGCACGCGAATATCTTTTAAATAATCGATTGATAACTGCGAGCGAGTAGCACAAGGACCCTAGGGATCCACTCCCTTCTACCGACCAAAAAGCCGGAACCAGCGCGTGCAACCTCCTTGCAGCTACACAACCATCTGCCCGCTTACATGGTTACATGTTACAATATTATTTAAGATGGCGCCCAACGTGGGGCTAGCCGTTTAAGGCTGCCCAGGAAAATAAAATGTACAAAAATTAAAATATCTATGTCATTCCATCCGACATATACCCTCGTACGTATTAGTTAGTTTCGGATGCCACTTCGGATCCAAGAAATTCTCATAGACTTCAAGGCCAAGTGTTTAACTCCGATAACTAGATACTGTGGTTAAGCTTCGACTACCTGGATGCGTTACATCTTTAATTGGATATAACTCCGGAGTCATCGCGGCTTAACCTAGTCCGGTGTTTAGGCAGGGCTGGTAAAGTTTAAGCGCAATTGAATTGGCGGATTTCAAGCCGCAGTCATCCCTTAAAATTTCCATCCTGTGCTGTTCTCCGTTGTGGTTGAGAGATAAATCTGAATTGGAAAATATCTTTGTCTGATGCAGGCGCCTTTCCAACAGAATATCCTCTCTAACCTAATCCTCTGTTGTGGCTCGAAGAGTATACGGACTAGGAATATATCTTTTTCTGATAGAGACACTTTTCCAACCGAATACTTAATGGCCATGGCTCAATCCTTATATTCAAAGCCTTGTAAATACTTCTGGAAGATGTCCAATGATTCGGAAGATGGGCCGCCGAAGTTTTACGAGGTTAACGATTATAAAAAGAATTAAGATCTTGCAACACTTTCGTTCATATAAAGACAAAAATACAAATTAATTCCTATCAGCCAGAAGCAGAATGCATGACTCCTAGATTTTGTTTTGAAATTTTTAACTCTTAAATTCATATATTCTTATATTTTTATTTTTATAAATTTATTCTATGAAGTTGAAGACAGCATATTCCACATAGTAGGTTAGGTTGTAAAGTAAACTTAAATTCAAAAAAAAAAAAAAAGAAAAATTATTAGGTAAACAAATTATAATTAGGAAACCCCGAAATGGTGTTATCCCATAGCACGGAGAATTTGTCTCAAACGAGTGATACAGGAGAACATTGTTTCATTTGCTCCGAAATAATAGTTTACCAAGCGCAATTATTATCTACATCTTGTGGGCATATCTTTCACCGTGCGTGTTACAATTCCAAAGTAGGAAAGTCAAAAAAGTGTCCCGTCTGTAAGCAGGAACTAACGCAATCTAATTCGGCGTCTGTGGAAAACCTGAGTTCAGATCGATTATCCACTACAAGCTCCATCATGGCTTCAACATCTCAATCCCTACAGACTCGACTTCAAACAAAACGAATGGCTGCCGTACAACAGTCAGAGGTTCCTAATTCAGACTCGAATAATATGGTTCAGACTATCACCAACCAACCGCAAGAACCCACCAATACGGCTGAAACGGTACCTTCAACTCTTGCCGAAGCAATAAGAGCAGCCATGATAGAACAAACTCAGATGATAGCTTCTAGCTTAACCGATCAGACTAACAAGATTATTCAAGCACTCTCAGGTTGTCTTCGTGATAGTAGTTTAGCGGGTTCAGCCAATGAATCTCCATCTAGTAGGCAAACAAGGGCACAATCGGGTTTGCCATTTCAGAATCCACCGGAAACAAGATCAGAACCTTCCATGGGATTACCAACTCAGTTGCCGCATCCTAATCATTATGAAGTACGACCCGATCGGATAAGCCAAATAATGGCAAATTGGAAACTCAGATTCACTGGAAGGTCTTCTATGTCAGCTGAAGACTTTATCTATCGTGTAGAGGCTCTGACGATCCAAACTTTAGAGGGGGATTTTAATTTAACGGCCAAATATGCCAGTAATTTGTTCGAGGGTAGCGCTAGCGAATGGTTCTGGCGATATCACAAAAGTGTCACTGTACTTACTTGGCCAGGTCTGTGTCAGGCCCTTCGTGGACAATTTAGCGATGATAGGACCGATAGGAGTATTAGGTCAGAAATAGAACACCGCAAGCAACGTCATAATGAACTGTTTGACGATTTCTATGGTGTCATAGCGGCCCTAGCCGACAAACTTTCAAACCCATTGTCTGAAGCTTCCCTAGTGGAAACATTAAGATATAATTTGTTGCCGGAAATTCAACATGAAATATTGTACGTCCCTACAACTACTCTCAAGGAGTTAAGAACAGTGGTCCGCACAAGAGAAATGTTCTTAAGAACTGTCTCAAAACCGAATCCCCTATCGACTTCTCGACCCACTCCTAGGCGACAAGTCAATTCTCTTCAGAACCCAGAGGTGGCACCTTCATCAGATGAGGATTCAGGTCAGGACGAATACGAGCTCTCTGTGCTTGAGGTTTCCTGCTGGAATTGTTCCGTTAAAGGTCACAGATATCAAGAATGTCTAGCTGATCGAAAAATATTTTGCTATGGTTGTGGGAAGGCCGATACGTATAAACCTACATGTCGGACTATTTAGACGAAGTTAATGACCTCCAAGATCAAAACTGCTGACGGGAAAAGTCAAACTATAGTCGGAAAATTTTCAACTGACATTACTTACCGAGGAGAAACAAAAACCTTGTATTTTTATTTAGTTCCTACTTTAGTCGAAGACTTATATCTGGGAATTGACTTTTGGACCGCCTTTGACTTACTCCCAATGCATCTGTTAACCAAAAATCATAATCTAGCCTCCAAGCGATCCAAGTATGAGAGAACTTTCGAAGGATCAACAGAATTCATTGCAGAACGTTATCAAATTATTCCCGTCATTTTCTAAGCAGGGACTAGGACGTACATCGTTAATTTCACACTCGATCGATGTGGGAGAAGCTAAACCGATTAAGCAGCGGCATTATGCCGTGTCACCGGCAATTGAGAAACTTATGTATGACGAGCTCGATCGAATGCTCGAATTAGGAGTTATTCAAGAATCTAACAGCTCTTGGTCATCTCCAGTAGTGTTAGTGAAGAAACCAGGAAAAGTAAGACTCTGCGTAGATAGTAGGAAGGTGAATTCCGTCACCGTAAAGGATGCATATCCAATGCCAATAATCGATGGTATCTTAAGTAGATTGCCAAAAGCTGAATTCATTACTAGCCTCGATTTAAAAGATGCTTTTTGGCAAATACCGCTAGACCCGAAATCTCGCGATAAAACGGCCTTCTCAGTACCCGGACGTCCGTTGTATGAATTTGTGGTCATGCCCTTTGGCCTCACTAATGCGCCGCAGTCTATGTCGCGACTTATGGATAAAATAGTTCCAGCCTACTTACGAAATGAGGTTTTTATATATTTAGACGACTTACTCATTGTCTCCGATACCTTCGAACGACATCTTGAAGTCTTATCGGTAGTCGCTTCCAACCTGGCTCGTGCAAATCTTACAATTAATGTTGAAAAAAGTAAATTCTGTCGGAAAGAGGTGAAGTACTTAGGACACGTGATAGGTAATGGTATTATTAGCACCGATCCTGATAAGATAGCTGCAGTCAGAGATTACCCAACACCCCGTTCGGTTAAACAGGTTCGAAGATTCCTTGGAATGACCGGATGGTATCATAAGTTCATTAAGGATTATTCCGCTATTACTTCCCCGTTGACAGACACCTTGAAAACCAATCGGAAGTTTGAGTGGACAAGTGAAGCCCAGGGGGCTTTTGAGTCCATAAAGGCAAGCATGTGTGCAGCCCCAGTACTGCACAGTCCCAATTTTTCGCTCCCGTTCTCACTTCATTGCGACGCAAGCCACACAGGAGTAGGTGCAGTCTTAATGCAAGTGAATAAAGATGGCGCAGAGGTGCCGATCGCTTTCATGTCAAAGAAGCTAAATCGTTGTCAACGTCAATACACCGTTACCGAGAAGGAGTGCTATGCCGCTGTTTTGGCCGTGAAAAAATTTAGAGCTTATGTCGAAGGACAGGATTTCGTAATAGTTACAGATCATGCCTCCTTAAAATGGCTTATGACCCAGGCAGATCTAAGCTCGCGTCTCGCCCGTTGGTCTCTTAAGCTTCAAGGATTCCAATTCAAGATACTTCATCGAAAAGGTACTCACAACGTAGTCCCCGACGCTCTTTCGCGAACCTTTACCGAAGACTTGTCAACCCTTGCTTGTGATAGTCTAATAGTTGACGTCAATTCCACCGAATTCGATTCAACCGAATACGATTCGCTTAGGAGTAAGATCCGCCTTAATAGCTCTTCCCTACCGGATCTCAAAATTCAAGGTAAACATATATACCGACGCTCCGAACATGCAGAGGATACCAAAATTTCCGATGACCAATGCTGGAAACTTTGGGTTCCACGCCCACTCGTACCGAATGCCATTAAGACTGCTCATGGAGACCCATTGCATGCCCACGGAGGTATAAACAAAACCATAGAAAGGCTCCGACGTTATTATTTCTGGCCTAACATGGTTAACGACATAAAAACTTTCATCAATAGTTGTGATATTTGTAAGGCCACGAAACACCCTAATCGATCGTTTAAACCTCCTATGGGAAACACTGGAATACCCCAGCGTTTCTTTCAGAAGATATTTGTTGACTTTTTAGGACCCTATCCACGCAGTAAATCGGGAAATGTAGGTATATTTGTGGTGCTCGACCATCTCACTAAGTTTCCCTTTTTGAAACCAGTCCGCAAGTTTACCGCCGACTCGATTGTGCGATATTTGGAAGAAGATCTTTTTCATTGTTTTGGGGTTCCAGAATATGTGGTTTCTGATAATGGAGTTCAGTTTAAATCGCAAACTTTTAATTGCTTGTTAAACAAATATAATATCAGACATACATATACGGCCTTTTATTCCCCACAGGCAAACGCGTCGGAAAGAGTGAATAGATCAGTTCTTTCAGCCATAAAGGCTTACATAAACCCAAATCAGAGTAACTGGGACGAAAACCTTAGTAGCATCAACTGCGCTCTACGATCGGGAGTTCATCTGGCCATAAACACTAGCCCATATAAGCTAACGTTTGGTCAACATATGGTCACGAATGGCGAAACTTTTCAACTACTACGAGATTTAGGTATGCTAGAAGATCGAAGTGTCCAATTTAATAAGGAAGACTCCCTAGACATTTTACGCAGCAAAGCCCAGAAAACCATGATAGCCCAACGCAATCGGAATGAAAAGTTCTACAACACGCGCACAAGGGACGTTTCTTTTAAAGTAGGTCAAGAAATTTTCCGACGCAATTTCCAACAAAGCAATTTCGCAAAAGGGTTTAGCTCCAAGCTGGCTCCCAATTTCCTTAAAGCGCGAGTGCGAAGGAAGTTAGGGAAGGTATATTACGAGCTAGAAGATCTACAAGGCCGCCTGATCGGAAATTTCCATGCCAAAGATATTAAGCCATAAGCGTAGACAACAAGCGGGAATCTTCCTTGTGTTGTTCCACCCCAAGTTAGATTTTAGTGGGGGGGAAAATGTAATGCGCTTGTTGTAACTTAACAACAAACCAAATGCCTAAAAGTAAACCTCATTTAGTTAAGCTTGGAATAACCGAAAATACAAAACAAAAAAACAAAAAGCTTGGTTAAGCTTAAAGTTTCTTATCTATTGATAATCAATTATCTACCCAGAATTGAGCATTTAAGTATCGGTCTAAGCATAGAATAAGCAGCGGCCAACTTCTTTTCTCTTGTGGCTGCTAAGATAAGCGCATCGCTCGCGGTTAAACTCCAGTATATATTTAACCCCCGGAAAAAAAAAAAAGACACGTGGTGGGGAATTTCCACATAAGTTTCCCAAAACTAAACGCAGAGGGAAGTGAGCAGCGCTCAGTGTATTAAAAGTGAATTACATTTTTGCGGTGCCAATTCAAGGTAAATAAAACCTTTGTTTTCGGCCTCACGCGTTTTTTTTAATTCGACTTATTTTTTTTAGGTCGAATTGGCACCCAGTAAGAACCCATTTGTGTATTGTTCTTACATTGGGAATAAGTTTACAATCCCCCAAGCAAGCCAGTTTACCCTAAGAAGGGCTTCCAGCGCCACGCCGCGGGATCTGATGGATTTATTATAAATTAGTGTGAGAGACACAATTTTCTTTTGGGATTAAGGTGCATGTGCAATAATTTTCCCTCATTAATTAAAACCCGCCAATGGCCAGCATATGCACCCGAATTATTCTCATCCAATGACGTCACTCATCGCCCAAGACAGTTACGCTTGTCCCGTATTGGTTTCCGGAACTATTAATTTGATTTAGCTATTTTTATTTTGGTAGTATTTAGTTTTTTTTTTGGAGCTTGGAGTTTAATAATGTAAGAAAATAACGTTTCCAGTTCCCTTAATTTTGTATTTCTTTTTATTACTTAAATACTAAAACTGAACGGTATGGAAATATTAATTAATTTGGTGAATATATATATATATACATACATAAAAATAACCTCTATGCCCTAAAATTATAGATTCATCGCTCAACCCGACAAAAGATCTTTTGGACGTGGAAATTAAACTCGATGTAAGTGAAAAAAAAAAACTCATTACCCCAAATTAAATATTGTTGGTGGTTAGGCTGATTTTTCTCAGTGTAATAAAAGCTTTACCTGAAAGATTTTTATCTCCCATACGGTAAAATCGAACCACGCGGTTGCAATTAAATACCGAACAACGGTACACTGAAAGAAAAGAAAGAAAAAATAAAAACGAAAATTTTTCTGGCACGTGCTGGCTAACAGTTGATTATATATATATATTTTCCTTTTTTTTATTCCCAATATTTAATAATGGCCTTCCGCAATGACAACAAAGAAAAATGAATTACATTTCTTTTCTTAAATTAATTAAGAAATATTTAATAAAAATTAATGGAATCTTGGAACATTATTTTTAATACTGTTGCCGTGTTCCAACTTTAAAAAAAAAAAAAAACCCTTGCTAAAGTTAATCATAAACCCTTGCTATCAAATTTGAATTGGAAATGAATAAGTTACTATGGAGACATTTTACGATATACATTTAGGAAATAATATTAGAGAATACCCGCTATGGAAGACAAGATTCTCTTCATAAACATGATTCTTGTTATTAATTTTATATAGACATATATAATATTATTGCCTATTAATGCGACTTATTATTTCTTATACCAACTTATAAAGATATAAATTCTAAGATAATTTGTTTTCTCGATTATAACCTATCTAATAGATACATTTAATTATATACTTGATTTAAATTTCCTTCTTTTGCCTTATGCAACTTAATAACCATGAATAAATTTTATAACGTTTAAAAATGAATTGCTAATCTATTATCTAGAGGAGTCATGCAGGATGAAGATGGCAGGTGAAATTAAATAGCCGGATTTTCTTTGGGATCATCAAAAAAATTATTTCGCGGACTTGGTGATCATGGAAGGGTGGGCAACGGCTGTGGCAAAACATCCGCTCAGCTTTACATCGTCTGCTGCAACTCCACCAGCGCAGTCGCAACAGCCTTAATTACTCTGTATGTCGAAAGCAATGCAAGAATCCTTTTTATTCCCTTTCCCGATATTTCCTTCAGTACGTACTAACCCCCCCCCCCCGCACGCGAATATCTTTTAAATAATCGATTGATAACTGCGAGCGAGTAGCACAAGGACCCTAGGGATCCACTCCCTTCTACCGACCAAAAAGCCGGAACCAGCGCGTGCAACCTCCTTGCAGCTACACAACCATCTGCCCGCTTACATGGTTACATGTTACAACAGCCGCTTCCCAGAGTCCACCAAAATGCGAAAAACTCAATCGCGCAAAACTCCAGAAACGCTCGTTGATGCTCATCGCGTATGAAGAGTTGGAGCAGCTCCTTTAGCTCGTTTTTAGCTCCAACAAAATTGGTCGCATTGTCAGACCAAATGTGCTGAGGCTTTCGGCGCGTGCATATAAACCGTTTTAAAGCATGTAAAAACGCAGATGTGGATAGATCCTTTACAAGCTCTAAGTGCACGGCTTCAGCAGCAAAGCAAATGAAAACACTCACGTAACAATTTACGTGAGCTTTATTGCGAACTATTGGCTTATAGTAAAATGGGCCGCAAAATTCCACACCAGTCACTCCGAAAACCTGGCAACCGCTGACTCTTTGCCTCGGGAGATCAGCCATAATGTGCTCCAGCAACCAAGGTTTGGTGCGGAAGCATCGGATACACTTGTGCAATGCCTTCGTCACCGTTTTCCTCCCCCCGATCGGCCAGTATTGGGATTGAATAATAGCCAGCAGAGCACGAGGCCCTTTGTGTAGATTACGCTCATGGAAATCAACAATTATAGCCCGAGTAACTGGATGGCTTCTAGGCAATATAATTGGATGACGACTATCAAAATCCAATGTAGAATTTCTTAAACGACCGTCCACACGAAACAGGCCAAACTTATCTAAAAAAGAAGAAGATGTGGCAAGTATGCTGGCTGACGAAATTTCCTTTCCATTCTGAAGCGCATTTATGTCATCCCAAAAATACACACGCTGCACCAGACGCAATAGTAGGGGTGTTCCAGCCTTGATGTCGCTAGCAGAGACACCCTTGTGACGGACTCGCTGTGAGAACTTGTGCACATAAGCGAACACACGCTGCAGTGCTGGAAAAGAGTTGGCATACTTGGAACCAGCTGTCACGTCAACGTACGGGGATTTGATTAGCAGAACCCTTGCCCTTAGCTCTAGAGTGGGTTTTTCAGATAGCACCGCTGCTGGCCACTGGTCTTGAAGTCCAAGAAGAAACGCAGGACCATGGGACCACAGGTTGTCAGTAACTAACTCTTTGGGAAGAGCACCACGCGAAAGGATGTCTGCCGGGTTCAAAGATGTAGGAACATAACGCCATTCCATCGTTCTGGTCAATGCCTGGATTGTTCAAACTCGATTGGCGACGAAAACATTTAAACGAGCGGGCTCCTCCCGAATCCAGGACAGCGCCACAGCAGAATCGCACCAGCAGAAATACCTCCCATCGTAGACCTTCAACAGAGCTACTTCCGACATAAGCCGAGCCGGCAACTCTGCTCCAGATAACTCCCGTTTCGTTACCGTAACTGTTTTTAGAGGAGCGACTCGGGTGATTCAGCAGAGTAAATGACTTTCTGACCTGGTACCCTTCGACACGAGCACCATAAGCCTCGATGCTGGCGTCACAAAATCCATGAATCTCCACTTCAGACTGTGATGATAGTGACCATCTAGTAGAAGGATCCCAAGCTAGGCCAAGAGTCTTCGTAAAGTTGCTGCCATCATCAAACCTTAGGAACGACTCTCGATCCTCTTCCAGTACGTCAGAGAGCACTTCAGAAACATTGGAGCACCACTTTCTCAACCGAAATAGGCCCTTGGCGAGGATCCCCGATGTTTGCTGCATTATGTTGGTAGCCTCCTCTATTGAGTCACCTCCGGAAATTAGATCATCAACATAAAAATCGCGACGCAGAATTTCGGTACCCTTTGGAAACATAGACATCTGTTGCATTGCTCGAATGGTTAAAAATACTTTGTCCGTATCCAGTTTAAAAACCTGCAACTCATCCTGGGTGGAATTCCGCCAAAGAATGCACTGCAGATAGCTGCCCGAGGACAACTCTGACGCATCGGTACATTTTGCAAATATCTCCTGTAATGGCCACTCGATGGCAACGAAACCTTAGAAGAATGTGCAGCAGCTTTGGTTGGATAACTGGACCAGACATCAAAACGTCCTTCAATGAACCCAGACGTAGTGGCAGCCGAACCATCAAAAACAACCCTGAGCTTGGTTGTTGAGCTGTCCTCCTTCAAAACGCAGTGTTTCGAGGGAGAGAAATCGCCGCACGGCTCGTGAGTACGATTCACCTAGCAACTCAAAGCTGACCTTAAACGGCAGCTTCACCGATTAGGCGCCTGACTCGAGCCGAGCAGAATTCTGCACGAAATGCGTCTCGCAATCCAATTCCTCTTTCGTCCACTTAACAATGGGCTCGGAGCAGTCTTCGATTTCCCAAAATGTACGGAGCAGAAACTCTAAGCGCTCATCCAGCTGGCTTGAGCTCTTCACAACGTCCTGCGGGCTTTGGCTACGAACGACTTTCTCTCCAGATGTGAACCACCGCCACACACAACCCATCCAAGTCGGGTTTTCTGCAGCACCGGAAGGCCAGCTGAGAGCAGGATTTGACCCACACACAGCAGATCATAGAATAGACTGGCTCCGATAAGCAAATCGATCCGCTGCGGTCGAAAGAACTGTGGATCAGCCAAAGTGAGGTTTGAGGGAATACTCCAGCTGGAGACATCCAAGTTTAAACTAGGCTGGAGGTCCGTGATGTTAATGGCGTTTACAGCGTTGACGAGGGCCGAATATTCAGAGCAATAGGATCGTAGGAGCACATCAACAGAGAATCCGTCTGTCGCGAAGCCAGTGTGGCCAATGCCCGACACTGCCACGTACGATTTGCGTCTACGAAGCTGCAGCTGACTAGCCAGTCGGGACGTAATCACGTGCACCTGCGATCCAGAATCCAAAAGAGCCCGGCATGGAACAAAAACCTCAGAACGACTCTGAATGCCGACCCTGGGCAACTAGTGCATTAGCTGGTAATGGGATGGATGGTAATGCGCCTATTGGCTCAGCGCACTCGGCTGCGGCTGATGTAGACGGCACAGCAGAAGGCTGGCTGCTGGAAGACTGTAACTCCAAAAAATGCAACAGACTGTGATGCCTCCTCCCACAACTGCGACAATTATCAGCGAGGCACTCACGCAGGTGATGGCCAGTTTGGAGACATTTACGACATAGACCTAGTCGCCTAGCCTCGCCAAGGCGGCTCTCAGGGGGCAATGACAAAAATCTTGGGCATGCAGAGACTACATGGGACCACCCACCGCATAGTGTACAAGCAGAGGCAGGTGAATTAGTAATACTATAAGATGCTCTACTGTTATTTGCGACTCTACGTCTTCCAACCTGAGTTGGAATGACAATGATGGAGCCGGCGATCTGAACTGTCGTCCCCAAATTTTTTAAGGCTCCTGAAATATGAGCCTGAAATATCAACCGACGGTTATTAAATCTATTCTCCAAAAGCTGCACTGCGACATCATAATTCTCCTCGGAGATTTCCAAGGAACGGACTGCCTCTAAAGCGGAGTCCCGACGACAAGATCGCAACTTCTGAAACTTTTCCACCTTACTTATGTAAGGATTGCAGCATACGATCGTCGAAAAGACCGAATGAAACTCAGCCCACTCTGAATATCCTCCGCTGAAAGTAGGAAGAGGAAGAGGAGGCAAGGCTTGAAAACTCCGACTGAGCGCTGGTTCCACCTGGACACTGGAAACTCCGCTGGCAAGGGTGGAATGGGCGATTTCGACATGCATCTTAGCTACAAGCTCAGACACTGTCCATCGCAAGTCGCTGCTTATCTCAGCAATGTCTAACTCTTCAAGCTCCCCGTGGGTGGCCTTAAAATCCTCGTACATGGCGACCAACTGGCCGTGACGCACATGGAGCATAGAATTCTCCACCTTTGACATTGCCTGCAGGGCGCCTTGGATCCTCTTCAAATCCTGGAGGATACCCTTTGCCTTGCATTTTAAAATCGCACTCCGAGATGGAGTGGGTTCTCCTGTGACGGCGCCGCTGGAGTTCATCGCCACTATAATTGAAACACGCTCAATTTAGGTAAAAACACGCACAAATTAATTTTGGCGCCAAAATTATAGTTCTTGTTTATTTTTTTATATTTAATTATATTTGAGCGCAGCGAACACGATTTATCCCACTGTGCGTTGTGGAATGTATATATATATGAACGCTTGTGTGAGTCGAATGCACTTGCAAGTGGAACGTATGCATGTATGTATGTATGTATGTTGGCGGACTTGATAACAATTGTATGTATTGTATTTATTTATATTAATAAACGATTTATGTATAAATACAAAATAATTGTTTCACTGATGCACTGTGTGCCGTTTATGTTCAAAAACGGCATGTTTATGTTAATTTTATTAATTAGATCACGTCGGGGTCACCAATGTTTGGTCATTGAGTCTTTTAAATGACTTTTTCCCTTTTTCCAAAATAACAAAAAAGGGAATTATTTGTTTCACAACGTTATAAAATGTTAATTTGTTCGCATATGAAATGGAGTGCCGTATGCTGAGATAGAGAGTACAAGTGGGCCCGCCTTTTAGCATAGGACGGGCGAAAGCTCGTTAACTTAATGACAAAGATCAACTAAAGCCGAACGGCCGAGAAAAGTCGGCTTGCGACTAACAACAGCGATGAGAAAATGATTATATGTTAAACTATAATTATTACATTTATATATATATGTTACATTTATATTGATTCAATTTATGCGGTGGCTTCTGCCTGACCCGACACTGTCTATAGTACCCACTCCATCTGAAAATGTTGTGACGTGGTTAATTCGGTGCCAATCTGCTTACATTTCATACAGCCATGTAAGGCATTAGTACCAAGTGTTCCACACATAAAATCAGGCGCCGATTCATCGCTGATAAACGAGTTATTTTCGGTTGTACTTATTTATTTCCGATAAAAATTGGGGTTTCCTTCGGCTACGAAGCCGAGCTTATATTGGTTAACATTAGCAGAATTTGAATAACCTGGGGTAATTAATAAAATAATAAATAGGGGCAACCCATCAACATTAATGTCTAACAGCAATTCTTGCTCATTTTCCAAATTTTTTTCTACCGATTACCAGATAGGTAATCCCTTTTCTGAAATTGGAACATCTATATTTTCAGATTTTATTATTTTTAGTAATTATATATTCCAATTGATACCTTATTGTGTAACATTTTTTGTACCAGTTAGCTAATTTTGCTTTTAATTCGCCTTTTTATACCTTTGACAACGAAGCAGTAATCTGCATTTAACCTTTTTTAGGCCTTTTAGCAAACAATCAATCTAGTAGGCTATAATAAGTATATCTATTATACTATTGTCTTTTAATTGTTCAAAGCGTCACAACGTCACGTGTATTATGGCCAGAAAACTTGTAATGAAGTCGAACCCACCCAAACCATGTTGCATGGCTTTACAGGCCAGGATCCTTTACAGGCCAGGATATATTCTGTATATTTTTAGAAGAACTGCAAAATAAGGAAAGTAAGTAATACTAATCCTCCTAACAAAATTTGCAAGAAGCTGGACGAAACGAAAAGTGTGCATAAAAAAATGATATTTAGATAAATATACATACGAAAATTTTTTAAATTGTATATATATAATAATCTAGAGTTACTTATATTTAAGCTAGTGTAAATAAGATATTCCGTATAATATATAATATGATAATAAGCTATTGTGAATTAGACCTTATTGATATCGATTGTAACTAAGCACTTTACTAAAAAAGCTTGGATTAACCAGATTATCTTTCTTTAATAAAAACGATCATCTACAATCTAATCTCAACATGGTAGCAGAACAAGATTAATTAAACAAAACATTCCGAAACTTTGCACACATATAAGTCGGAACGGCCGGGATCGGTAGACTATATCCTATAGCTGACATGTAACTGATTGATCGGAAATGCCATATCTTTGTATAATAATTTAATAAGGATCGGCCGACTATGTCCTATAGCTGTCACAGAACGATCGGAATAGGCATAACCTATAATTAATTATTATTAATTTAATAGAATTATTTTCAATATGTTCAATTGCTTTCCGAGCATCAGTGACAAAAAACTCATTTGGAAGTTTTTTGTACTACGCTCCCATATCGGCTTGTGTCGCAGATTCTTTGGCATGATATTAAATAAAATGCCTTTCCTAATTCACTTTGTACTACAAATTCCAGACCGTAAATATAAAAATGAGATCTTTCACAGGCAAAAAAATTGCTGACAGCCATTTTTTTAATTTAAGCCATTTTTGCTGAGTTTTAGTAAGATTTTTAGTTAGACTCAGCCTAACAGGCTGAGTTTTATCATACTCTGCCAACACTAGACTAGCAACGGCAGCGGATGGGGCGTGAAAACTCCGCAAGCTCTGCGCAAGGGAGAATTTGTCTGCGAGTACATCGGCGAGATAATCACCAGCGACGAGGCCAATGAGCGGGGCAAGGCCTACGACGACCGGGGACGGACGTATCTCTTCGACTTGGACTACAATACCGCGCAGGAGAGCGAGTACACAATCGATGCGGCCAATTATGGCAACATATCGCACTTTATCAACCACTCGTGTGACCCCAATCTGGCGGTCTTTCCCTGCTGGATCGAGCATTTGAATGTGGCGCTGCCCCACCTCGTCTTCTTCACTCTGCGACCGATCAAGGCTGGCGAGGAGCTGAGCTTCGACTACATCCGTGCGGATAACGAGGACCTGCCCTACGAGAACCTATCGACGGCGGTGCGGTTCGAGTGTCGTTGCGGGGCAGAAAATTGTCGGAAGGTCCTGTTTTAGATTAAATTTTTTTTTCCGAGTTTTATGAAGCATTCTATTTTTTTTTGCATTTCTTAAATAGTTTATAAGCAAACATTATGATCAAGGTATTGGCATACATTTTAATAATTTATTTGTATATTGTTTGCACTGCCCGCTTGCGACTTTTAATTATATAGCAGACTCTACTAGTTTACTAATTAAGTAAGACGATTTTCTGTATATTTTACACGAGATTTCACGTACTTCATTTTGATTATTATTGAATTTAGGTAATAAGTGTGTTTAAGCCACGTTTACGATGTGCTGTTAATTGTATCATTACTTGACTATTACTAATTTCACAATAAACATTCATATTTTGACAACTATAAAAACACCGAGTCACTGTCTTGTTTTAAGTAAATCATTAAGTTCTATTTGATGATCCATTCAAAGGGGTGTCAAGTCTGGTAAGATTCGAAGCTTTTGCTAAGCTTCTTGCCACTTGCATAGCATCCGGAGTCCTACATCGCTGCTACAAGAATTCTGTCATCGACTCCCAAGTAGGTCAAAGTTCTTTCACGGTATTTTGAGCTTCCTCCAACTTGGCCTGGGTAACTGGGTCCAACCTTTGGAGGAGCACCTGCATAATGATGCAGCCGGCGATCTGAGCTCGGCTTTGGGGATTTGTCGTCCCCAAATTTGTCAAGGCCCGTATATGGGCATTGTATTTACTGAGCCACCTTCCAATATATTGAGCCACACAATCTCGTTCACATGAGCCTGAAATATCAACCGACGGTTATTGAATCGTTTCTAAGGAAATCGGAAATTTCCAAGGAACAGACTGTGTCTAAAGCTGAGTCCCGAAGGCAAGATCTCCACCTCTGAAACTTTTTCACCTTCCTTATATGAGGTTTGCAGCCCCCGATTGTTGAGAACACCGAATGAAACTCAGCTCAATCCGAATGTTGGCACCTATTGCCAAGACCTACTACCCTATATTCACACTTAGTAATTTGATCCAATCATCAGCATGTCGCAATATACAAACCCACTAACCTATTGGCACACCTACTAATAATTTGCAATAAGCATAAATAATATCCAACCTAATAACCCAGCACTAGTGGACGGCGCCAGAAGCAAAAATCAGCATTATCAGCGGGAGGAATGACCGACTAACCGAAGCAAGCAAAAACCAAGCAAAACAACCAATGCATGAACAAGCAATATGAGTCAGCACACTCAGAGGTGGATGACACTGACATTAACATTAGTTTTAGCACGTCCATAACATTGACCTTTCTTAGATTTAATTATGTATAATTTAGCATCTTATATAAGAATTGTTCTTCTAAATAAAGATAGTTCCGAAATCAGAGTGAATCGTCTCGATACTCAGTGTTAAAACTACGGCACTTAAAATCAACCTACTTCGCGTGATCTGTGTAAAACGGTTCACCTGTTAGGACTCCCTTAAAGCTATCTACTTCGCATGGCTCCTGTGTAAACGGACCACAAGTAGAGCTTTATTATCTAACCTACTTCGAGTGTTGCTACCGTGAACCGGACCACCAGTAGAACCCGCGTTAACCAACCTACTTCGAGTGTTGCTCCTGTGTAAAACGGACCACAAGTAGGAACCGCGTTATCCAACCTACTTCGAGTGTTGCTACCGTGAAACGGACCACAAGTAGGTCAACCGAGCAGCCCCTTGCAGAATCGAGGTACATTTAGTCAGACTTTATACGTTCTTTGACTACGACTCCGGGACCGCGCTGGGTCCACCTGAAGACTGGAAACTCCGTTGGAATGGAATGGGCAGCAATTCGACCAGTGCGCAACGACATTTCGTACTCGAAATATTCAGTTCTTCAAGCTCCCCGAGGATAGCCTTGAAGTCCTCGTACATGGCGACCAACTGACCATGACGCACATGGAGCATGGAAACCTCTACCTTAGACACGGGCTGGAGGACTCCTTGGATCCTTTTCAAATCGTGGAGGATACCCTTTGCATTGCACTTTAAAATGGCACTCCGAGTGGAGTGGGTGGAGGAGTGGCTTGAGTGGGTTCTCCTAGACGGCTTTGCTAGAGTTCATCGCCACAATAATTAAACTAATCTCAATTAAATAAAGAAACGAAGAAATATTTCTTATAAATTTTTATTATATTTTGTATTATATTTAATTATAATTGTGCGCGACGAACACGATTTATCCCACTGTGCGCTCAGAACCGTACACTGAGTTGTTGAATGTACATATATATGAATGCTTATGCGCGGCTAATGCACTTGCAAGTGGAACGAATGCAAATTATAATCACGACGGGATTTAACTTTAAAAAAATATATATTTAAACTTTATTAGATTTCATTTAGATCCCGATCTTAATTCTAACAAGGCATTGTTTCTTAACCTATGCTAGATCCCGACTGACCAGGCTTGAGCTGATTCTTTTCCTTCTTGGTTCGGGATCTTCCCGAAGTATATTACGAATTGAATTCCGAAGAGAATTTCCCGAATGGGATTGCTGTGATCAGCATGGAAAATTTGGGTATCAATACGGATGCTTAAAAAGGGGAGCCGCAGTGGCGTGATTCTAGCGGATGTTTAGTCTAATGTTGTTTTTGCCGTGGCCGGCTCAATAGGGGGAACTTGTTTATTTCATTTCTCAAGCTTGGTCTTCCCTTAGGGTGCTAGATGCGAGTGTGGGAATGTTTATATTATAAAGACTCAAAAGAGCTTGGTGGCAAGTGCCCAAATAATTGTTTATAATATTCATATAAAATATGGCTTAAACTTCTAGTTAATTCTCCCCCTCCTAAGATGAATCGTCCCGATTCATTACAATTGTGCGGTGAGGTAGGTGATTTTATTATTAAGTTCGGCAAATGTTATTTCAATATTTCTTTCAGATTCAACTTCTGCAATGGATTCTTCAGTGGTTTCGATTTTTGGAATTTCTATTTCTTGTTCAATATTGGTTTGTTTTAATTGAATTTGTTTTAGCATTTTAAATATTATTTTACGTGATTTATATATGGCACAAAGGATAAGTATTACAATTAATAATATGAGTTCAAGGGATATTTTTGTATTTCCTATTTTTACAAACGGGTTTATAATGCTTATGTTGTCTAAACTTAGTTCGGAATCATTGGAAAATATGTAATCTGTTATTATATAATTATTGTATTTATATTGTGATATGCAATCTAACATTTTCTGTTTTTCGTTTATGTATTTTATATTATTGATAATTATGCTTTCATTAAATAAAATCAAAAATGCGCCATTTAGTTTTGTTTCGTTTACAATATTTTCTCCAGCAAGGAGAAAAGCGCCTTCGTCTAAATTTTCAAATTGTTTATTTTTTTCTCGTATTTTTGAACAGTTTGCCTTTTTTCCATTCAAGAGATTTATAAGACACGAGCTCTCGTTTGAGAGTTTACAATAGTTATTGAATCATATAAAAAAACCTCTTGACGAGGTAAAGTACCGGTGACGAACCTGCATGCGAAACCCAAAATATCTGATATCAATTTTAGTGACGAAAATATGCTATATAGGTGTACAAAATTGCATATAAAAAATATTCTTGTTCGGCACGTGACTGATTTTTTTTTTTGTTTTTCTTGCACGTGCCGAACAAGAATATTTTTTATATGCAATTTTGTACACCTATATAGCATATTTTCGTCACTAAAATTGATATCAGATATTTTGGGTTTCGCATGCAGGTTCGTCACCGGTACTTTACCTCGTCAAGAGGTTTTTTTATATGATATCAGTTGTTTTTTTGTATATATTGATCTTCAATTATTTAAAACAGAACGCATAATATATAGAATATATATATATATGGAAGTAACCTCTGGACAGGCGATTCACACAGTTAGCAATACTTTAATTGTAAGGATAAACATCAAAACTCTTTTTTTTTTAACTCTATAGATTTTGACATTCAAGAAGGTGGAATAATTAAAAACCTTTCCAAAGACGTAAAGAATTTTTCGATAGCTTCAGTGGATCTGAAGTTATACGTATTTTTAATTTACAAAGGTTTTAGAATTTGGTTAGTTTAAAAATTTTAATTAAAAATTTGCCCAAAAATGTATTTAAAATCCAAAATTGTTTCGTAGTTGTGGGAAACCAAATTATTTTAACAAATGAACAGATGAGAGGCCTATCCTTCTATGTTTCTAATCCACTATATAATAAATTATTAAAAAAAAAACAAGAAAGGAAAGCTAACTTCAAGCGGAGCCGAAGTTGATATACCCTTGCAGTTAAGCAGAAGCTTATGTTATTATTATATATATCGGATCCTATATAGTTGTCCGATCCTTATGAGAATTTCACCATCAACAAAATTTCTAATAAAAATATTCGAAACAGCCCAAGCATCTTTAAAAATAGAAAGGTTGTGCCATTTCCGATCGTTCAGTTATATGGCAGGTACAGGATATAGTTGGCCGATTCTTATGAACATACGATTAGATTGCCCAAAACGGAAACCGTAGACAGTCCCATCATTCTAGCTTCAAAAACAACAAAGTTAAGCCAATTGTCCTAATAAAATTTTGCAAATCGGATAAGATTTCCCAAAATGCAATCTGTACTAAGTCCCATCCTTCTAACTTATAAAAAAAAACAAAGTTGTCTTAACATGATGTCTTAATGCATTAAGACATGAGACACTGAAACACAAAGCAGAATTACAACAAAATTTGCCATCGAGCAACAAAGTTCGAGGTTAGTCGAGTAGAGAGCGTCGTGGTTCCTAACACGGAGGGCCTGGGTTCGAGTCCAGCTTGAGTCAATGTTTACGTTTTACTTTTTAAGCCCTTTTTTATTTGGATTTTATTTTTAAATAAATAAACTAAAATCTGAAAAGATATACTCCATATTTTTTAGGGTATTGACCAAATATATGCAGACTCCAAAAAGCAAAGTTGCCAATCAAATACACACACATGTATAAGTAAATGCAAGCATCACAGGAGGCTGCACAAAATGGGTAGCTGCTTTAAAGGGCTATATCTTGAGTTAACGGATTTTGCCAGATATGAGCGATATATCAAAAGTTGCGTCATCTCAAAAGCTATCTCCACGTGCAATATAAAAAGGATCAGTCGACCAAATTTTGAAAAATAATTTTTTTTCTTAAAAAAAAAGTTTATTTTCAGTGTATTTTTTTTTGTGTACTATATAGACGTTTGGTCTCAAAGAAAGTGAAATTGATATTTAAAAAACCATTTCAACGGTGTAAAGCTCTTTTTAATATCTTTCTTAATTATAAAGTTATGAATTTTTTCATTAACAAAGTTTTTTTAATTTTTTGACGTAAGCTTAAGGTATTTCAAAAAGTTGTAGAACAATAGTTGCTCATATGATAATAACAAACATTTTCCAATTTTTTTCAGGATTTTTAAGATAAAAATAGTGCAAACAGACAAACCGACAAACCGACGCAAACTGGCTTCATTTTGAAGAAGAAGAAAAAATCGAATTTTTCGAATAACTTCTGAATGAAATGTCGGATCGGGTCGATTGAGGTACCAATCGACGCGTATTTAGCTTTAGAATGCGAATATATAAAAATATTCTATCTGGGGACTAAAATGTGTCCACCAGCCCCACTTTAGTGATAAAAATTTTTTTTACTTTCACCCTAATTTCTCCCAAACCAAATAACTTTTGGAATATGTTTCGGCAAAAATTATCTAATTGAAACAATACCTTTCGATTGGTATATCATTCATTTAGATCGGTTGCCTACAGAAAATTTTTAATTCTTCGGCTATATATAGAGTTTCCTCGCGCACGCCTAGGCATGCAGGTCGTCACCTCGTGGACTTCCGTCCACAGTGATATTTCTTTTTTAAAGTTTGTTATTTTATAGAATTTTCCATTACAGTATGCTGTCTTATCGTCTATTATTAATTTTCCATTATTTTGGGCAATTGCCCTTGATGTGTACAAGCTACAGATATTGTTTATAATTGGGTATTTTATATATATTTTAAGTAGGTCTTGGTTTTTTATTATTTTAAAAGTGGAGATGTCTAACAGATCTGATAGTACAACTGGTTTATTTTCGTGTCTAAATATTTCTTTAATGTCTTGTTCGTTTAGTATTTTTGTATTAAAAATGTCTATTTTTGGTAAAGTGATTGTATCGATTAAATTTTGGATATCAAGTGTAATTAATTGTAGTCGGTGTTGTCTTACTTTTGTTTCTTTGTTAACAACGATTGTGTTAAGAATTTTGGTCATAAGTTGGACTTCTTGAAATATACGTGAATTTATTGTGAATTGCTTGTTATTGTTTTCTGTCAGTTCGTTAATTTTGCTTTCGATTCTTATTAAGTCGTCATGGTCTGGTGCACCTGCTAGCCATTTCCATGCTGTGCCCAATTCGTTAATGCCCCTTTTATTTCTTGATGGTATTTGTCAGAGAACTGCACGAATCACTTTTTTTTTGTTCATACTCGAGTAATGATAGGTTACTCTGATTGATTTTAAAATTTGATTCATGTGAACAGAGCGATCCATACGCTTCGTGTCAATGATTTGGAACAATTTTGAATCACTATCGCATCAATTGGGAATGATTTGTTTTGATTTTTTCAGAAGCATAGCAATACCCGAAAATGATGTAAAATTTTACATATATGATTGATTCTGATCCGCCTGCTCAGCTTAACGAGCTTGAATCAGGTGCTTTTTGAGGCTATATCGGGAGCCATATGACTTTATATATGAGGTGACGCTATATGAGGCTATGCGCGTTTGAAACTGTCGTCAGTATGTTGGGCTGATTTTTAATTCCTCCTTATTTCATTATTATTCAATTAATTTAAAACCATATTTAGATACACCTAAATCATTAATTGAAACAAAATAATCGATTTGTTTGTACCATATAACAATTTGTGCCATCACTACTTGTCACTCATTACTCGACAAGTAGTATTTAATACAATATTATTCTCGAAATAAAAATGGAAGAAACTAACCAAATAATTGAGAGAAAAATTTCGAACGGAGCTTATACCCTCTGTGGCCAAAGAAAAGGACGAAGTTCCCTATGGAACATTTTATCCGAAATTCTAAATGAAGAAGACGAAATTGTTCCTGGGTTCGTATATTGCCGTACTTGTGCAGCCGTACTTAAATATAAAAACGGCCAAACATCAAATTTGCACAGGCATAAGTGCTGCAAGGATTTAAAAAAAACGGCAACATTTGCACAAATATCTGCGGAAGATAAAGCAATGGCTACAAAAATCTGTGCCAATTGGGTGGCAGAAGACTGTCGGCCATTTTCTGCAGTAAAAGGAGGAGGATTTCTGAAGATGGTTAAATTTTTTATAAAGACAGGAGCGACTTATGGTGACAAAATTGACGTTGATGATCTGATTCCAGACCCAACGACAATATCAAGAAATGTTACGAAGGAAGCACAAGAGAAAAAAAAGGAGCTGGCAGAAGAGATCGGAGAAATTGTGCGCAGTGGAGGTGCTTCAGCGACAATAGACTTATGGACGGATAACTACGTCCACCGAAATTTTTTGGGCGTAACCCTTCATTATCTTAACAACGAAAAATTTCACGATATTGTAATTGGTATGAAGTCCATGGATTTCCAAAAAACGACAAGCCAAAACGTTTATATGAAAGTTAAATCGGTTTTTCGACCAGTTTGGGGTCGACAACATTGAACCAATTAAATTCGTGACCGATCGAGGCGCTAATATTATAAAGGCTCTGGAAAATAACACCAGAATAAATTGTAGCAGCCACCTACTGTCCAATGCACTGGAAAGGTCATTTTCAGAAGCTGTCGATTTATCCGAAAATTTAGAAGCATGCAGAAAACTCACAAAATTTTTCAAAAAAGCAAATCTTTAGCATTTATTAAACACAACATTGAAAAACCAATGCCAGACAAGATGGAACTCAAACTACAGAATGCTAAAATCCATATTAGAAAATTGGGGTGATATAAACCAAATTTTAGCCACTAGGAACGAGTCCAACAGACTGCTAGAAATTAATTTGACCACTGTCAAGTCCTTGGTGGAAATATGTGAAAATGTGGAAATTGTTTTTAAAAAATTACAGGAAACGAAATCTCCATCGCTGTGTTATGTGATACCATCAATTACTAAGTTGAAAAGGATTTTAAGCCCTAATGACAACGAAGCCAAAAACATAGAAGACCTAAAAAAATTTATGGTATACAATCTTGACACAATTTGGCTGGCAAATTTATCTATACACCATAAAGTTGCTTTTTTTTTGTACCCACCAGCCAATAATTTGCAACTATCAGATATGGATGAAATAATTAATTTTATAGTACTATTAATTCAATCCAATTTATTGAAAACGAACCTTACTTTACGGGAAAGTCCTACTTCTAGTACAGTTTCATTTGATTCGTACAACATTATATTTAGTGAAATTGACAATAATATCGATCCAGAGCCAAGTCCATCAAGCGATGCCTATTTTTTCTCCGATTTAATTGAGAAGACTGAGCGTAAAAAAATTGAAACTCCAAACGAAGAGGTCATGCGCTATTCTAGAGAAATCATCGATATGTCGCGTAATTTTAATTTAATGGAATGGTGGGAAATTAACAAAAAAGTATTTCCAAATTTGTATACAGTTGCACTTCAAATACATTCAATACCAGCAAGCAGTGCAGCAGCAGAAAGATCATTCTCATTAGCTGGGAATATAATTTCAGAAAAACGTAATAGAATTGCCCCAGGCGGTCTTGACAGCATCATTTTTTTAAATTCCATAAAAAGAAATAATTTATAATGTAATGTTATTAAAACGCACACATATATTATAAAAATTTTTTTTGTGTTTTTCTTTCATTTTTTATCTACTTCAAACATTGGGTTGGGAATTTCCACACATGTTATATTTGTTCAAAATATCTTATGTACAAAATTTCATAAGAATCGGCCGACTATATCCTATAACTGTCATATAACGATCGGAATGGGCATAACTTTGGTGTTTTTTATGTTAGAGAGATGTTACTTGGTACAGATTCTATTTTGAACAAAATAATCTGATTTGCCGAATTTCATAAGGATCAGCCGACAATATCCTATAGCTGCCATATAACTGAATGATCGGAAATGGCAAAACCTTGCTAGTTTTAAAGATGCTTGGGGCTGTTTCCAACATTTTTATTAGAAAATTGATTTGATGATGAAATTCTCATAAAGATCGGAAAAATATATATGATCCGATATATATATCATAATATAAGCTGCACGGATATATCAACTTCGGCTCCGCCCGAAGTTAGCTTTCCTTTCTTGTTATTAATTGAAAATGTACAGTTCATCATTATTTCAAGTCCCAGGTTTCAAATTGAAAGTTTCAATCATACATTTTTACTCGAGTATACCTCAATGATTTAAATCATATGCCTAGATCGTAGCCTACTTTATCAAAAATTTTGAATCAGTCAGTGAATCATACTGTACGATTGGTTTGAAGCGATTTGATTCAAACGGAGCCAACTATATGTAACAACTCACATCAACTGATTTGAAGTTGGTTTTTACATGAATTGATTTGAAATGTTATAACTGATGATGTGATTTGATTTGATTCTATTTTGTCAAAAGGTGATTAAATCATACTCAATCATACTCGTTGCAGTTCTCTGGTATTTGTTATGCTATTAGTAGTTTTTAATAGCAGCCGAATAACTATACACGTTTCAAATTATAGTTTCCATATATTTATTTTGGGCTCAATTTAACCCTAATATATGCGGCTCCAATAAACTCCAAATCACAACCAACCCAAAACCAAGAGCTTGCGCAGAAGCTCAACCAAAGCTCCCCAAAGCGCATACGCTACAAATACCAATAAAGCGCATGCGAAACTGGGGACAAAACAGAGACGAAACATGCTGATAACAACAGCTGCAGCTTAGCATATTATAATTATTTTAGATGCATTCTTTGGTGGCTGCTTGGCCCAACAGTATTAATTGGGACATAAGAATTTTAATAATGTTTAGATTTTTGGGAAATGTCCCAGTCTGAGTCTGAGTTGCTGTTGTTAGAATTTTTATCTTCTATTCTAATTATTTCTTTGTAAAAACTTAGGTTTGTGATACATCGTTTTCATTCTTCAGTAGTAGGTATTCGTTGTTAGTGTAGTCGATTATTTCGGAGTGGCAAGTGATTATCAAAATGGTGATGATAAATGGTATTTCCATTTTCTGTAAAATATGGCTTATTTAATGTTGTCTTTATGAATAACTCGTTTTCTATTATTAATGATTACTTTATTGGGTAAATTTTCCTGAACGACTTGTTTTTTAAATCTTGGACCTAATTTGTTTCTTTCTCCGTGTATTTTCTCGTATACTACTTCTCCTACATGATAATTTTTATCTAATTTATTTTTATTATGATAATCTAACATTTTAGTTTGTGCTGTTTGTAGTTTTAATGGTAAGTCACTGTGGTCTATTTTGTTAAATAAAATGTCATATGGTTTTTGATTTGTTACTGAATGAATTGTCATATTGTAGCTTTTTGCTGCTCTTATAATAACTTCGGGATATTCTAGGAGATGGTACTCATCTTTAATACAACGAGCTATCTCAGTTAGGGTTGAATGGGCTCTTTTAACTTGCCCATTCGAAAGGCTATGTTAGGTGTTCTTTGAGTTCATTAAATGCTTGTATTGCAGTCTCGTCAAGAGTAATTGAAACATTTTTTGACATCCTCTTGGATATTTTTCCATTGGAACCTTCTAATAATCTAGTCAGGGGTTTGGCAATGGATGCATAGTTTTTTACAAATTTTCAATAATATCCAGTGAGACCCAGAAAGCTACGCAGCTCTCTGATATTTTTGGGAATGGGGTAATTCGATATGGTGTCTATTTTTTGAGGGTCGGTTTTAATAATGTTTTGCGCTACTACATATCCTAAAAATGAAGTTTCTAATTTAAAAAATTGAGATATTTCTAATGATATTTTCATATTGGCTTTATGTAAAATATTAATGATTGAATTTAGGTCTTTGAAATGTTGTTCGAGGGAGTGAGAGAAAATAATTATGTCATCCATGTAGACATGGCAGAATTTACCAACATGTTCTCGAAGTATATCATCCATTGCCCTCTGGAAGATTCGAGGTGCGTTTGTTAACCCGAATGGCATTCTAATGAATTCGTACTTTCCGTTGTTAATTGAAAATGAAGTTTTTTCTACGTCTGATTCTTTCATCAAAATTTGGTGGAAACCTGATTCTAAGTCTATAGTACTAAAGTATTTAGCTTTTCCTAGATTTGATAAAATGACTGTCGGATCTTGCATGGGGTATCTATCTGGAATCGTGCTAAGGTTTAGTTTCCTGAAATCGATGCATAGTCTATGTTTAGGGGTGCCATCTTCATTAGTACCTTTTTTTGATACTACAATTACGGGTGAGTTATAAGGACTTTTGCTGGGTCTAATGATTTCATCATTAATCATTCGTTGTATTTCTTGATTAACAAATTCGTTTACTGCTTGTGAGTATGGGTATTGCCTATCGGTTTATCGTTTATTGTGTCTATTTCACAGCGAACGTCCGTCCGGAATGGTAAATTTGTATTTATTTCTGAATGTATTTTTTTTATTGTGCTTATTATTAGTTCAATGTAGTTTTCTGTATCGGTTTCGTCTGTATTGTTTTCTAAATTGTTTATGCCGAAAATATTTTCGGCCGTGTTATCCATATTCTTATATGCTGCAGTGTTTATATCGTTTGAATCGGATTTTACATCGGCATCGTGTTCAGTGTCTGAGTACCCTGAACCACTTGAGGGGTAGTTGTCGGAAATCTGACTTTTGGTGCATTTGGAACCTGAGTATTCCAAATTTTTTGTGTCGGAATGAACATCGACGGCGTGTTTGGGTTTTATATAACCCAAACTGTTAGATTTGAAATTGTCAGAAGTATCGCTGACGGTGCTCTTAGAACTTAAGTGTTTCGAATTGTGTGTGTCGGATTGAACATCGACGGCGTGTTCGGGTTTTATGTACCCCAAACTGTTACATTTATAATTTTCGGAAATATCGCTGACAGAGTTTTTGGACCCTGAGTGCTCTAAAGTGTATATGTCGGAATGAGCGTCGACGGCGTGTTTGGGGCTTATATATCCCAAACTTTTTATGCTAAGTGAATTCTTGCTTGACAAATTTTCGTAGTTAAAATATTTGTCTAATATATATTTTTTTAGTGGAAGTATGGTTGTTTCTTTGTTTAGTTCTAATAAATTTATTTTTTCATCATAGTGCAATTTTTCGATTTTTCCCTTACATTTTAGTGTGTCATTGTTCGTGTCAATGACTGCTCCTATCTTTTTTAGTAAATTGTATCCTATTAATAAGTCTGCCTTTAGGCCCTCTATTTCGTAAAAAATTTGTTTTGTTTGAAAAATTATGTAGTGGAAAGTTATGTAGTGGCATTTTTTTATTGTTGAGTATCCATTAACCGTGGATACTCTTTTGTAAATGGGCAATTCTATCCCGTTTTGGTAGGTACCTTTTTTTATGTAACAGGCTGTGGCTCCTGTATCTATCAGAACATTAAGCTTTTTATTAATTTTTTTGTCAAATCGTAATATGTGTGGCAGACCTATTCTTCTCCTAAAAAATGTTCCTCTTTGATATTATTTATGCGCATTTGTTTGTTTCTAGGTTGAGCAGATGACTCAATTTGTGCGCGTTTAACTGCCTGTTCTGGTTGTTGGAACAAATTATATTGGAGGCTATTTGTAGTTTGGTATTGTTCGCCATTTGGGAATACTTGGTTACTATTTTTATTTTGGATTTGGATGCTGGAGTCCACTTCCATAGGTTCGCTTCTGTTTTGGTATGTATTATTCCTTTGAGTCCAAGTATTATAACTTGGATAAGGATTATACCGAGTGTTATTGTGTTGATAGCTATTATGGTTTTGGTAGCTATTACTATTTTGGGAGTTATTTTTATTTTGGGAATTATTATTATTCTGAGGAGAACTTCTATTATTGTGCTGATAATTGGGATTTTGTCGTTGGTTCTGTTCAGGCGCAATTGATTGCCCTGATTCTGACCATCAGATCCATAATATGGTTCGTTTTGGTTTCGTTGGTTATCGTTATAACGGCGCTGAGGTGCGCTAAAACGATAAGCGAACTGTGCCCTCATATGATTGCTCTCCATTTCTTGAACTCTAGCTAGAGCGTTTGGTAAGTCTGGAGGATTTAGGGAAAATAACATGCCAGAAATTGGGCCGTTTAGGCCAGTTATGAATACCCTCAAGTCATTTTGTCTATGTCTGAGGTTTGCTTCTGTAGTTATTGGATTTTCTTTCCCGTACGTCATTATGGTTTTATTTATTAAGAGGGTTAACTTTTTGTTAACCAAATTATAAAAGTCCATAACTGAAAATCTGTTTTGTGTCAGCACGCTTAATTCTTGTTCGATTATGTGGATTGGCCTCTTGTCGCTAAAGACAAAATCGAGTCTGGCCAAAATAGCGTCAAAGTTGAATACGGTTCCATGGTTTGTTAAAGCTTTGCCTATAATCTTGTTTCTTAAAATGGTTAGGGCTACAAAGTACCCACGGCTTTTGCGGACATAGAGTCCCATTGCTGTTTCAGCGGCTTCTCGCCAAGCTACGTAATTGTCTAAATTTCCAGAAAATTGGGGAACGGATTTGACTATTTCTAGTGTTTCGTCGCATGGAATGGTATCGTCAATCTGTTCGATTTGGAATTCGGTCACTAAATTGGATTTGGAATCCAAGAGAGAATGTAAAGTTTTTATTTCCTCATGTAGTGGTGTTAGGTTGTTAGCTATCAATCGGACAATTAGGTCTGATGTTAGTGTTTGTTCAGGTGTTTGTCGGCTTAAATTAGCGCTCTGGCT
>JAWNNY010000159.1:0-14168 GCA_035046425.1 Drosophila anomalata
TAGATAGATACAAATGCATAGGCCTAGAGACTCAGTCAGATTTATAATAATAAATGCTTTACGACGGATCGTCGGAGTTTCGGTATGAGAGCGATGGCTCTTTATTTCATAATTGTCAAAACAGAACTGAACTTAAGAACTAACAAAAGTGAGACTCATAGCGGCCACTCCAATGGGCAGTGCTTGCCGGCTATGCACGAGCTTCCGGCCAGACGCTGGGTCAGCAGTTTGGCCGGAGCGAGCTGTCGGACGATCGGTCGTTGCCGTCGCCCGGTTGACTTAGTTAACTTATATATGGTATAAAATAGTTAACTGCCCAATGTATAGCTGTCAATTCCTGTTCAGTTGTGGACTTATTACTTTCGCCTTTTATAAATGTTCTTGAGGCGTATGCTACCGGGAGGTCTATCCCATCATATGATTGGGTTAGAACTGCACCGCATGCCTGCTTACTAGCATCTGTTGTTATACAGAATTCTTTATTAAAATCTGGGTATTTTAATAGCGTGGGTTGGACTAGTGCGTTTTTAAGATATTCAAAAGCTTCTTGACACTCAGTACTCCAGTTGAATTTTATGTTTTTCTTGCACAAATGGGTAAGGTGTCTTTAATAATGCGAGAAATTTGGTATGAAACGTCTGTAGTAATTGCAAAAGGCTACGAATATTCTGGATTCATCTGCATCGGACGGAACAGGATAATTTGTTATTACTTTAAATTTTTTATCATCGGGTAAAATTCCTTTGTTTGTGCATTTGTGTCCCAAAAATGTGACTTCGTGCATAAAGAAAGAGAATTTTTCAGGGTGTAACTTAAGGTTGTGTTTTCTACATAGATTGACTACATTAGTTAGATTTTTTATCATATGATTTTCTGAACAACCTATAACTACTAAGTCGTCCATATAAAGGAAAGCTTGGGATGGCTCTAATCCCGTATATGCTAATGTCAACATTCTTTGGAATGAATTTGGTGCTATTTTTACTCCATAAGGTAGTCTTTCAAATCTGAATGACCCAGTGCTTGTAGAGAAAGAGGTATATCTCTTGATTCCTTTTCTAGGGTAATTTGGTAGACAGGAAAAAAATTTTGCTCTACCAAGTTCGTCTAAGATATCTTCGATTCTTGGTAGTGGGGATTTATCAGCTAGTTGTCTGGAAATTGGGAAGTCATTGTTTACTAAATGAAAATCAAATGGAATTATGAATTTTCCTGTTCTACAAAAGTTAAACCTTGAGATTGAATAGTACCTTCTCCTATACCAGACATTGTTAGGGTTTTTGTTAAATCTACTTCATTATATTGATCTGAATTTATTTTTAAAATGATAATGTCTGAGCCTTTACCTATTAACAGAGTTAGGGATGTTTTTGTAACGTAATTTTTAATGGTTACATAGATATTGAGGCTGAGGTTTATTTTATACAGTTGTGAGTTTTGTGGCTTTTTCTTAAGGGAAGTCCTTAGTTTTCCGGCTGGGATTAAACAGTTCGAACTTGGGAATTGGAATTTCCACCAGTGTTGCTGTTATTGTAGCCGTTATTTCCACCACGGTTGTTACCTCTGGAATTTCCACGACCTCTACAATTATTGGTGTGGTTATTATAGTTTGGGTTATACCCATTATTTTGGTTATAACCGTTGTTTTGGTAGTAATTATTGTTATAATAACATCTTCCGAAACCTCTTCCGCGGTAATTTCCTCTGAAGTTGTTATTGTGGTAGGGTTGTCCTCTTCGGTTATATAGGATTGTACTTGGATTGCCTGTCATGTCGGTACTACATTGTTTGTACTTAGCGATGGCTTCGTTCATTGTTGAAAAATTGCCTGCTTTTAGTACTGTTTTAAGGCGTCCATGTTCACAATTTTTAGTCATTGTGTTGATTGCCTCTTTTGTGCTGAATTTATCAGCATGTTTGGCAGGCAAACCCTTCTCGATATACGATGCTGCAAGAAGCTTTCGCAAGTTTTCGATTTCAGTTGTGAACTTTTCAGCTGTTTTACCTTTTTGAAGTGTTTTTGACATTTTTGCTTTGATGACATCTGATGTTTCTCCGATTGTATTGTCTTTGAGTTTTTTAATTATTCCATTTATAGTGGTATCATTTTGGACTTTATATAGGGTTGATCCTACAATTTTGGATTTGATTACTTTAACCGCTATATGTTCAAATGTGCCTCTTAAATTCACCAAATTCAAGGCTGTGATAAATCTTTAAAGATTTAGTTTTTCGCCATTGAATGGCATTTGAAATATCTTTTATGTATGCCCGTTTGGCAATTTTTTCGTCTGCCATTATAATTGGTTTTTGGTCTATTATGTTGTTGGAACCTATATCCTCTTTGTCTTGGTCTGATAATTCAGATTGCAAGAGAACTATCAGAATCTATCAGAATCTAAATCTTCCAACTCTACTTGGTCTGTGGTTGGTAGTTCTAAGGGCGTTTCTAATTCGTCCCCAGGTTCTACTGTTAAGGGTGTGTTTAAGATACTTGGCACTGAAATAGCCAGGTCATATCTTTCTTTTATATTTATTAGGTTAGATCGCCATCTTGTTAGGAACTTTGAAACTTGTGACCATCGATTTTTATCTAATCGATCTCTCTGGTCATATATTAATATCCACGCTTTATTGAAACGGGCTACTAATATTTCGGCGTGTTTGTGTATGGTATTCTGTTGAATTGTATGATTTTGAGTTAAAGATTTATATGATTTGTCAAAATCGGTTTTTAATTTATTCAATTCGGGGTATAATTCATTCCATTGCATTTTTGTTAATATGGAGAATTATTTTCTGAATACTACCATAACAAGTGTTTTGCCTAATGTTTCATGTTCTTCCAGTACTGATTTTATTTGGACACCTGGAATGGTGCTTAAAACAATCGCTTTTTGTGTTTTTGAGCAATGTATTAATGGTGAATTTTCGAAATTAAATGTTTCAATTAGAAGGTATTCTAATTGATTTATGCTTATTGGAGTCGTTGGGACTATTTGTTGAACATGTTCTTTAAAATAAGCATCCCTTTCGTAAACCTTTCTAATGGCTTCTATGGTGGTCATCTTTATTGTTTTGTTTTAAATGGAGAATATTTTTATATTTGTTACCTTTGATCATAATTGAAGTTACAATGTGTATTTTTTTTTAAATTTTTTTTTTTAGATTTTATCCAAGTCATTAGCTTGACTTTGGAATCTTTTGCGCAAGCAATTTATAATGTAATTTGTATAATTTGATAAACACGTTCGCTAACATTACAACGACGATTATTATTAACAATAGGGTAACCATTTCCATATCTACTTTTTCTGATTCTATTTTGTTTATGACTTTTGCCGTGGAATCGACAGTTTTCGTCTCTATTAAACCCATTTTTGGGGTTTGTTCTAAAATTCTATATTTTATTCCAAATATATATGGCTTATTTTTATACCCTTGCAGAGGGTATTATAATTTTGGTCAAAAGTGTGCAACGCAGTGAAGGAGACATCTCCGACCCTATAAAGTATATATATTCTTGATCAGGATCACCTCCTGAGTCGATATGAGCATGTCCGTCTGTCCGTCGGTCTGTCTGTCTGTCTGTCTGTCTGTCTGCCTGTCTGTCTGTTTCTACTCAAACTAGTCTCTCACTTTTAAAGCTATCGAGTTGAAACTTTGCACACACCCTTCTTTCTTTTGCAGGCAGTACATAAGTCGGAACGGCCGGGATCGGTCGACTATATCCTATTTGATATAGTATTTGACCAATATAACTTGTGTACAAAATTTCATAAGGATCGGTCGACTATATCCTATAGCTGTCATAGAACGATCGGAAATGCCATAACTTCGTTGTTTTTTAAGTTAGAAGATGGGACTCTCTATGGATTCTAATTTGGGCCAACTTATTCGATTTGTCAAATTTCATAAGGATCGGCCGTCTATATCCTTTAGCTGCCATATAACTGATTGATCGGAAATGCCATAACTTCGTTGTTTTTCGAGTTAGAAGCATGGGACTTTCAATGGATTCCTCTTTGGGCAAAATAATTTGATATGCCAAATTTCATAATGAGGCCGACTATATACGATCCGTTATATATCTAATAATATAAGATGCGTGGCGCCACCTAGCGGACTGCGGCTCAACTGCAAGGGTATATAAACTTCGGCTCCGCCCGAAGTTAGCTTTCCTTTCTTGTTATTATTGAAGTCTAACTTATTAATGATATTATTCATTAAAAAAAAAAATTAAGAGAAGGACAAAATCTTTAATTCCCGTGCGCAATTGCGTTGGGTTTATTTATAAAAATGAAGAAAAAGAGGAAGAAAAAATAAAAATTGTTAATTTACATATAACTGATTTACAATATTTTTCTCTACATAAATCAACATCAGTTGGATGGTTTTAGTATACAGCCTAACAGTGGTTAATATTTTTCAAGCAGCGCTTTCGCGCATCGGCTTAAGTAGAATTCCTTAATATTAATGGCAACTTAGGCATTGTTACGGATATGTACAGCCCTTGTTGCGTTACTGCGCACCATTGCGAAGTATTTTTTCGATAGCGTCCAGGCTCTTCTCGTGTGCTTTCTTCTCCTGCTCCGTCCTTGCTGCTTTTGTAAGATCCTTAATGAGTCTTCTCTGCCTAAGTAGTTGAACTCGTTTTTCGCTGCGCTTCTTTTTCTTCAGTGTAGTCCTCTACCGACTCCTCTAGAGACTCCTCTAGGTCGGCGCGTCTTTTTGATCGACAGGAGTTGCTTTGTTGAAATCTTGGTCATCCATCGGTGGCACAGGGGGTGGATTGCCTTCCGAACTTATTTTTTCACTCAATCACTATGATGATTTTTGGGCCTTTCTCCGAAATAATTGTTTTTATTTTTATGTTGAATAATGTTGTTTTTGTTATATTTTATTATATATATTTATACTTTTTTATGTTGTATTTATGTTTGTTTGTCACTTTGTTTTTTTTTTTTATTGTGTCGACTCCTGGCAGGATCGGTGTCACGGTCGCCATGTAAACTTTAAGTACAAGATATAATCTTTATATAGATATTGTGTTTTGGGTCTTTGGTCATGTCGTTCTTTATTCTTTAAAAGTCAAATCCAGAGTGAATTAATATTTTATTGCTCGCGGCTGCGCTGCCTACAAAAGCTCGGCAGCTATCAGTCGCGGCTATATTCATATACATATATATTTCTATGCTCGTAAGAATGGTAGCGGCTCGAGCGTAAGGGTGTAAGTATGCATGGCTCACTTGTATGCGTTGTCAACTCATGGGAATTTGCTGACCAATGCACTTCCCAGGAGTGATGCTTTAAGGCATATGTATATAACTGGCTATTTGGCCGGGGCATTATGTTTATGTAACAACACTGTAGCATAATATTGTATTGCTACAGTGGATGCTTCCTATAATGACCCATGCATACTATACTACAAATCGGACAGACCATTACTAAGCTTCCATCAGCTCCTCTCTCTGGAGAACGATCTAACCCCATTCTGTGTGTCTACTTTTAATAACCTTGCAATCCAATGATAATTTTAGCGAAATGTAATTATAAACAGGATAATCAAACTTAATCGATAATGTAGATCGCAAAAAAATATAACCAAATATGTAAATTCCGTAAAGATAATTGAATTTCTCTCACTCGATTTATAACTACACCAATACTTCCTCGAAGATGATTTAAAAAACCCCGACTGAACTCTTTGCTGGGTGTCACCTACCGTAAGGCATAACTTTGTAGTATTCTCAGAAATAGTGAACTGTTTTAATCAGACGGATTCACATCTGATCCAAGGGAAGCAGTTACTTTTCATAAGTCGTCCTTGGCCGGTGGCCTATTCTAAGCCTGTTCCGTATTCCAGGTTTCGACTAATAGAAGTATACTGTTACGAGAGAAGGAAAACAAGTAGAAAATGTCACAACTTTTTCCGGATCAGGCACCTCTCGCAAGTAATGCCTCGATTTTCCGTACAGGTTAGTTTGATCTCGTCTTTTCTACTTTAAAGAGATGGCTAGTTCGATGCCTTGGTGTTTAAACCGGGACAGGGTTCAACCTGGATCCGTCTTTACCTCCGTATTCCTCAGTATAAGTATCACCTTATCATCTCTACTAATTTTAGGAAAATTTCCGTTTGAATCTTAATTTTCGAACAGTTACGAAAGCCTTCAGATTCCAGGACGAATCTGAACCCAAAGAAAATTTTTGTAAGTTGAAAAACTAAAGATTTTGAAAAGAACTAGGAAATAGACTTTCGAATTTATTCGCTAGTGAGTCTTAATGGTTGAAATTTTCCACCAAGGCCCAACGTTGGGGCGCCACTTGTTTTAATATTAATAATAAATTATAACTGGCCCCCAACGTGGGGCAGTTGCACATTTAGGGCCTCCTTTTCAGATGTCCGCAACTTTCACTCACTTTAATTCCCCACCAGAAATTAACCAAACAGCCTGAATGACTAAATAAAGCACAATGTTCCTTTCACTACAAGTCACTTTGCCAAAATTTAGTTCACTTACTCAAAACAGCAACAGCTCTGATTTCCCAAATTAGGCTCCCAAAAAAATTGTCCGCCGTCCGTCCGTGTAATTGCTCCCGGTTGCAGGGTGCGCACGTCCTTAGAGTTCCTCGTTCCAAATCGAAAAGAATTTGGAAACCCGGAGCCCAAAAAATGCATGCCGGCGTGGAGTAAAATTTTGCAATTGATCAGCTGATCTTGGACCCGTGTTTACCAACACTATCGTTACCAACACTGGCAATCGATTGATCCCGAACCGAGTCAACTATCGATAAAAAAATTTCAGTTTTTATCAACCTTTTCTTCCAACCTTTTCTACTAATTTGGCAAATTTGAATATTTTTCCTGCTATCTTCTAGAACCGTCTTTGGTCCCCGATACACATAATTCAATATATGGTAAAATTTGATCAATTTCTTCTCATAGGTGTACCGCGGAAACTGTGGGTGATAGAACCTATTTTTGTTCTGGACTTTGGTTCAGGGGAGCGTAAAGGATATGGAGCGGGTAAAATTATGCGTGGAGATTTTTTGCTGTTGGCCTGTGTTATTTAAAAAATTAAAAAATTTATAAATTTAATATTTTATGGGATAAAATATTTTTGGCTGCACTTTAGTATTTATTTGGAAGATTTGTACAATAGGGAACGAGGGGTAGGGGGCGACAGTGATTGCTAATAATATATATATATTCTGTTTTATTTTGTCCACAGGCAGTACATGTAGGTTAGCACATATATTTATAATTAACTTTTTAGAATTTTTATAAATGTTGTTATTTATTTTTGCTCTACTATTTTTTCTACGTACGTATGCGCCAAGAATTGATTGGGTGCAATATTCCAGCACAAGACGGATTTTAATTTGTCTTATCTCAACTTTCAATTTTTTTGCACAAATACCTGGGGTTCTGCTTTCGGATCCTTTAGTCCTGCGGCCCCTTTCCTTTGACAATCGATGCAGGTGCAGGGCATGGGGACGACAAATCCTTCCAGTAGCAGCTCGATTGGAGAAGTTTGTTTCGCGACGCGGAGAATTCTTTAATTTTTATTTTTGAATTCACCACCACAACCGTCGCTAGCAACTCTTTTTTTTGAATATATTTTATATATTGTTTATATATGTGTATTGTGTCACTGTCTTTGTTTTTGTTGCTTTAATTAATTATTAAATTGCTTTGTTTAATTATTTTAACTACAGTCCACCCGGAAGCGCCAAAATGTTAACTGAGATTAGTTTATCTCGTCGCGAAAAACCGAAAGACAAAAAAGGTGGCTGTAAATTTAAATATAGCAACTACGAAAAATACGTGCACCCGATTCAACTTAATAAATTCGGCTATATTTTTACCAAAAGAACTTAAGCCTAGCTTATCTATTGCAGCGAAGCGGGGCGAATTCACGAGAGAGCGCAAGTGAGCTTTTCTTGCGCTTCCGCTCCGCCCTATGGTAACTTATACTAGACTTCAATACAATTCAAAACTTCTACAAATCTTCTACATTAATTCTACAATAAATTCATTTTCTTTATTTGACCTTTCAGCAATTTTCGGTATATCATTGAATTGATTTAGAACATTTTTAGGATTACTATATTTACTGATTAATTCCTTCTCGATATAATATTTTTTGAAATTCAATTATATTAACTCTACAAAAAGAATTTAAAACTTTATTAGTACCTTCAGGTCATAATGGTTCAACATTTATTTATATTTCTTTATTTTCATTAATTTTATTTAATAATTTTAGAGGATTCTTTCCATATATTTTTACAAGAACAAGTCATTTAACTTTAACTTTATCTTTAGCTTTACCATTCTGATTATGTTTTATATTAACATATATGGATGAATTAATCATACACAACATATATTTGCTCACTTAGTCCTACAAGGAATACCAGCTGTTTTGATAGCTTTTAAGGGTTGTATTGAAACAATTAGAAATATTATTCGACTCGGAACTGTAATGGGTAACGACTAACAGGCTGGATGTTGCTCTCCCGATATGACCCGCACGTTACGTGGTTCCAGCTCTGGCTCGCCGGTGGTGTTAGGGGGTTTGGCCAATATCGGGTGCCTTTGTCGGGAATTATTATTATTTAATTAAACAAAGGTGCGAACAAAATAGGACGAAATAAGCTACCGAATGAGCTAAGACCGTAAACTGAGACATACTACAAGAAGAAACAAAAAAAAACAGAAGACACAAATTTGTAAAGTCGGCCCGAATCACTCCTTGATGTTTTAGGAGCTAACAATGCCCTCCCTTCCGTGATCATGGCTTTTCCGCATTCTTAAGGGTTTTTTCCATGATTCCTTGTTTGGCAAGCGCTACTGAGGCGGGTTTAGGAAATCAAAAAAAATTGGGTCTTAAGCAGACATTATAAAATAATTTATTACTATTAAAATGGACATATTAAAATTTTGAGTGTACTTAAGCTTCTTCGTATGGCAAAATTTTAATTAATAAAATGATATAAAAATGCAAACGTTTATAACTAGGTTTTCAGGTAGGTTAAGGTAATAAAATTCACCTTTAGAATGTGGATTTGACCCAAAATCTTCTTCTCGGTTACCATTTTCTTTACGATTTTTTTTAACCCTCTAGTGCCTAAGACTGCCTCTAGACGGGTAATGATAAAAATACCGTTATTTTATTCTTTTCATTCCTTTTGACTCGGTTTTGCGTTGTTTCTAATTCGGGAAAGTCCAAAAATTAAGTTGGTTGCCTTTGGAATATATACTAGAGCTTGCGCAAGCTGCTGTATTCATTTGAAGCAGAAAATTTGTGCAACTCGAACGAAGAAATTATTTTGTAAAAAGTGCAAAATGTAAATATTATAAATAGTTTGCCGGTGGAATAAAAAATTTTACCGTGTTGTTGATAGTCTCAAGGACGCAAAATGCGAAACCCACACTAAAAATAAGCTTTCGTTAGCTTTTTATTGCATTTATCCCGTCTAGAGGCGGTCTTTGAACAATTCGGGAAAAAAATTTATAAAGTAATTTAGAGAGGGAAGAAACTTATGAATAATGAATTAATTGAATAATGTAAAAAAGTTATCAGCTCTTTCCGACGTGGAGATTGAAAAATTATTAAATTCTATTGATTTTGACATTGATACCATGGTGATACCATCTATGTTGGGTAGAGAGATTTATGTAACTTCAAGCGAAAGTCCTACTCCTTTTGCAAAGTAGTTGGCACCCTCAAGTTCGATTGCGTCCAATTCACCTCAAGCGCCTGCTGATCATAATACTGCTCATGTTAAAGAAAGCACAATAGCTAAATGATGAGCTATCAGCGTTTTGATAGCGACCGAATTAATAAAGACTCCGCAATTCGATTTCAATATTTTTATTGGGCCAAATTAACCCCAAAACAACTGCAGCGGTCGATCCCAACAAAACCGAATATACAAGTGCATAAACCTAAGAGCTTGCGCAGAAGCTCCACCAAAGCTCCCAAAGTGCAAGCGCTACAAAAGAACAACAAAGCGCATGCGAATCTGGGAGAAACAAAGAATATGGAATAGCTGATAACGGGCAATTAGTGGACCGCTGCGGCTAGTTACACTGAGAGAATTAAATAGAAATAATTATGATATTTGATGCTGGCACAAGTCCCAACAAAGCTCATGGGAAGAATCTTTAAAAGTTACGTCGGATACTAGCTTCCTAAGAAAAATAGTAGAATACCCAACTGATCTAATAAATGCGGAAATGGTTGATATATTACCATACTTTTACCATATTTTCAATACCAGTAAGTAAAGAGACATTTTTTTCTATTTAAGACATGTTGGCACCTATTGCCAAGACCTACTACCCTATATTTACCCTTAGTAATTTGATCCAATCAATATGCATCAGCATGACGCAATATACAAAATTGTGCCTAATGGCACACATAGTAATAATTAGCAATAAGCATAAAACAATATATATATATAATCTATATCTATATATCTATATATATGTAGGGTCGTACAAATTATAGTTTATTTAAATTCTTTGGGTAACGTATACAAAAATGAATTTTCTTAATAATAATTGCGACTTTCGCAATTGATGGGCTTCGGTAGCTTTTCTGCGTCTTTTCTCTATTCTATACCGCGTTCAACTCTCTTTGACTGACAAAACGACAGTGTTGGGTATCATTGTCTTTTGGATTGGTGTTTGGCAAAATGGTATTTTCTTAAGTGTGGCCCTTTCTATAAGTCCTAATACCTCCCAATCCCACATTCGGCCATCCTGATTTTTCATTTGACCCCGAATGAACTCCATTTCTTCATATACTCTGCCGAAGTTGTTGTTTGCTTTGGTCCTTTGTGATTTCCCCCCTCTTTTATGACTTCATATCGACCGTGATTTAGTTTTTTTGTAACTTTATAATTTTGGCCTAAGCCTGTTCCGTATTGTGTCCTTTTTATAGCTACTAACTCGCCTACGTTATAATTCGACTCTTCGATAATTCGATTTTGTTGCGCCTGCTGACGTATATCTTCCCTATTATCGTTTAACTCTTCAATTTGCATCTCCTTAAAAAGTTTTCTTAGCTCGCCGTCTTTCTTTCTCATTGTTAACCCTGTCAGTATTTGAAATGGGCTGAATCTTGTAGTTCGAGGTGGCGAGTTATTTATTTTTTGCTGAACTCTATCTACATGGCGATACCAATTCCCTGGACTGTCTTGACACAACTTGCTTAGCATTGGTATAACGATTTTATGGGTTCGCTCTACTTGACCGTTTCCTCTGGGCATCCCTGTGGTTATGTGAAGCAATTGAATGCCTTCGCGGCTACAGAACTCCTGAAACGTTCCTGATGTAAACGCTGTACCTCTGTCTGTAACAATTCTACGAGGATTACCGAAAATTGCTGCCTAATTCTCAAGTTTGTTTACTACTTCGTCTGTTCCAGTCGACTTCGTCGGGTAAAGCCAAGTAAATTTAGAAAATCCGTCCACTATTGCTAGTATATGATTGTTTTTTTTCTTCGTGTCCGTTAACGGTCCAACATGATCAATGTGATATGTTCCGAGAGGTTCGTGAGCTTTATCGATTGGTGATAATAAACCTTCTTTTTTTCCTCTTTTTGAGTAAACTATTAGGCATTCTACGCAACCTTTAACAATTCTTTCGACATTTTTCTGTATCTCTGGTAAGAAGTAAAACCATTCTAGCATGTCTCGCGTTTTTTTATGTCCGAAATGTCCATCTCTATGTGCCATACTGATTATTTCATCTGATTATTTCATTGAATCGGGTACCACTAACAATTCCTTCACTGTATCCTTGTATAGTATGTCATTATTAAGGAAATAGTCTTCATACTCATTTCCACCTTCCAGAGTAGTTTTTACTGCCTTGATCCACTTTTCATTATCCTGTACTTCAATTATTCTAGATTTTGTTGAATCTTCAATTAAAAAGCACGAAAGGCGGCTGAGATCATTATCATGTCGCATTTTAGTACCAGCTCTCGGTTCTACGGTAAACGTAAATTCTTGTAAGGCCATAATCCACCTTTCAATCCTGTAATGGGTAACGACTAACAGGCTGGATGTTGCTCTCCCGATATGACCCGCACGTTACGTGGTTCCGGCTCTGGCTCGTCGGTGGCGGGGTGTTAGTGGGTTTGGCCAATATCGGGTGCCTTGTCGGGAATTATTATTATTTAATTAAACAAACGTGCGAAGAAAATAGGACGAAATAAGCAACCGGATGAGCTAAGACCGTAAACTGAGACATACTACAAGAAGAACAAAAAAAACAGAAGACACAAATTTGTAAAGTCGGTCCGAATCACTCCTGGATGTTTTAGGAGCTAAGAATGCCCTCTCTTCCGTGATCATGGCTCCCTTCGCATTCTTAAGGGTTTTTCCACGATCCCTTGTTTGGCAAACGCTACTGAGGCGGGTTTAGGAAATCAAAAAAATTCGGTTTTAAGCAGACATTATAAAATAATTTATTACTATTAAAATGGATATATTAAAATTTTGAGGATACATAAGCTTCTTCGCATGACAAAATTTAAATTAATAAAATGATATAAAAATGCAAACGTTTATAACTAGGTTTTAATCCAAAGAAAAAATCGTAAAAATTATGGTTCATCCTCAAATATAGGGTTTAAAAGTTAAAAATGGTAAAAGTGATCGCTTGCCTGGTATTATTTAAAGGGTTAAGGAAATATTTAAAGGGTTTAATGGGGTTATTTCAATTTAGAATTATAAATATAAAAATGTTTGGAATTATTGTTGGTTAAACAAACTCACTCATTTACTGCATCCACCGTCGAAACCTTTCGCTGGCTGCTGCGCTGTGAAAAAATGTTTATCGCACAAAAAATAATATTTCTCTAAATTGAACATAACTTTGTAACCGCGAATTCCTGACTTAGGGAATTGTTTGTTGCTTTCTGGTTTTTATCTCACTCCACCATATTTACGATTAATCCCTAAAATCCACAATATTTCTTTTCTTTTAAAAAATAACATTTTAACTTAATATAAGCTCATTACAGCTGTTTTACATATTCTTATGGCTATCCCTTTCAGTTCTTTCTCTAGAGTTCAATGAACCCCCTGGGGGGGACATTGATTGATTTTAATTGATTTTAAATCAGGCGATCAAACCCTTAGCGAATCTAGGTCAACTTCTGAGCGGTTCGATCAAACCGAAGTTAAGATAGGTCAGTTCTGTATTGGTTCGAGTAGACAGTTGTGGGAAGCTGAAGAATCAACTGATACAACGGAAAGTTCATCGACCTTTTCGTTCGCATATTACATCTTTTTGAATTCCCTGTTGTGGGAAGCAAAAGAATCAGCTGATACAACGGAAAGTTCATCGACCTTTTCGTTCGGTGAAATCCAATATCACATCTGTTTAAACTCTCCCTGCTTTCATTTTTTTACCTATACTTTTTTTTAGATTTTATTTGCAAGTTAGTTTTAATATTAGTATTATAAAAAGTTTATTTGTCATTAAATAGTTGTGTCCTTGCTAAATTCTAGAAATTAACCAGTTATGCCAGATCCCGAAGAAAATGTGGCACAAAAGTGTCCGTTATGTGATTCCACCTTAGATGTTGGAAAAACATACAAAACCAAATGTGGTCATGTTTTCCATCCGTCCTGCATTGCAGGCTATGCCAAAAGTAAAACAACGTGTCCTACTTGTCGCACAGTATGCTTCGAAAAATCGGATACTCCAGCTCAAAACACTAGGTCAAATAGAGGGCAGATGTTAGATTCTACGCCCAGTGGCTCATCAGGGGCATCCGCGTTGGGGCTGGCTCAGAAAGAGTTAATCCAAAATACAGTTTTAGACGCTGTTAAGTCCATGCAGAACGAGTTGTTGACAGAATTATCTGAAAGAATGGCTAGGTTGATTGAAGCCAATCTTCCGACATCATTTCCAGCGGTAGAAGGTTCAAACCCGGAGAGAGCACTTGGAAGGAATTCCTTGGGGCAAATTCCATTAGGTAGTATGGATGAACCAATAGGGTAAAATAGCGAAACACCCAGGAGTAATCACTCAGACCTAAGCCAGAGGCCCGACAAAGTAGGCCATATTTTAAATAGTTGGAAATTGCGGTTTAGTGGAAATCCGGAAGGTCTTAGTGTCGATAATTTTATTT